>JAGFPH010004291.1:91764-105098 GCA_018207615.1 Philaenus spumarius
TCTAGTAAGAAAAGAGACGCAAGATCTAGTAATCAATGTCAAATAAATTGTATTTATATATATATAAATAAATCAAAGACCCGAAACAGGTAAATTCTAATAACTTAAACACGTAAAGATAAAAATGCAGACTTTAATATATAAAACTAAAAGCAGACTTAAATTTTAATAAATAAGAAAATACATTGGTAAACAAAAGTGTGATATATACTTGTGTGAAATTGAAACATTGGTAAAAAGAACAGTGCGTATTAAAATAAAGTTTAAAACAATATATATTAAAGCCACATAATGAACAATTATAATGTATTTAAAAATAATTTACAAAAAGAACTATGTCACATAATCAAATATAACACAAACGTCTATAGTGAAATAAAGAACAGACTTAATATTGATGGCAGTGCTGGTAAGCAGCAACGAAGTTCTGAAGGCGTTGTACAGCTTCACTAGCTAGACAATATGGCGTAGAGATGGGTTGATCAGAGGTGTGCAGTCTGTGAGTTTTGTTACAAATAATAAGTTTTTTGTGAGTGAGAGTAAAAAGTTATGTCTCAAAGTTAACTTTAACTAAGTATGTACGCTTAGTCATCGAATTTTATCGAGTGGTTTAAAAGGATTCATCAGATCAAGATATGTGACCATGTGCAGCGTGTGCTTACCAAAAGGATAATACGTTTTGAGAACTTCTTGTGACATGCAAGTATAAAAAAGAAATAAGTGAAAACCTAGGTACATCTTGAACTTTTTGAACGATCTTTTGTAAATTTTAATAATAATAAAATATAGTATTTTTTTCAGTCTGCTCCTAAATTAAATTTTTCTTATATTCTAAATTAAATTGCGTCTCATTTTTCATAAAATCTTAAGTTGTATGTTCTAGATCATAAAATTATGTTTTGTGTTCCATGTAATTTGAATGATTTTTTTCTCTTGTAAAGATATTTGGAATATGAGTGAGTAAAAAGTTTAGTTATTCGTCACGATGTCTTGAATTCCATTGGTTCCCGCAATTGTCCATGTAGCTAGGTACTTTTGCAGTAACGAAACACACCCCGGAAAATCAAATTGAAGTAAAATGTTTTGTGTAAAATACGATATGCACAATTAATAGATATGACGCATGTGGGATTACATGGCGGGACAAAGCAATGTGGTCACAGATGAAGTCATATTGCATAGATGAATTATATGTGAAGGATTGACAGATGTTTTCAAGGTAAACAAAGAAAATTTTTTGAGGTTAAGTGTTTGTTTTTGATTTTAAAGTAAAGTAGTTTGAACAAAGAGTCTTTTTATTGAAATTAAATAATGAAGTTAGAGTTAAGCAAAGGATAATTCTCATATAGTCTTTTTATTAAATTCAACAATTTTTTTATTTTGAATTTTTCTCGATCATCATTTTTTTTTTAACAAGTATATTTACAAATTTTTTTATAACGCTTTACAAAATACAGTAGGAGGGGGAAGAAACAACTCATGGGAAAGTATGTGAGTCATAAATACGATGCCACGATGAGGGGAAGGTATAACAGGAACAAGACTGGTTCGTCATTCACTATACTACTCGTCCGCTAAACGTCACCCATACATTGTGGCAAACTACTGTTTTTGTGTTGTTTCTGTTCAATCTAACACAAAAGTTTTTATTATAAATTTACTCATTGAGAAATCATCTCAAGCTGTGAATTCATTATCGAAATCAATAAATTAAGTTTTTTATTTTTAAGTTAACGGAATAAATTTTGACAAAAATTAAGTTTTTATTGTTATTTTTTCTAATTCACCTCGGTTAATCCTGATGTTGGCAGAGCATCAGGCTTTCCAGACAGTTGAATGGTGGGCTACTGGAAGACTACTGATGTCATTCTACTTAAAGGTGTTTCGACAACACACTTTTCGATACTTACTTATTATACGGGGGCCACTATTTTTTTAAACGTTGCTAGGTTAGGTATTGTTTTAGTAAACAGAAATGCAAGAATAATAAAAAAAAAAAAATAGCCTTATGTTCTAACCTATAGTATTTAGTCACAGTATGTTTAGTTGCTAGGCTAATACTAAAAATAAACGGTATCAGTTAACTGACACAAACTTTCTCCCAACTTACTGTAGTCAAAATAATATTGTTTTTAATCATTTTATTTATTACTTTTTAGAACAAAACAAAAAAAAAATATTCTACCTACGTCAATTGTATAAAAAAGTTATTGTCCCAGGCGGGATTCGATCGCGCGACCTTTGAATTACTTGCCGTGCTCGCTACCGTGGTGCTAACCCGTGCGGCCGCCGCCGCAATGCTAGATTGACAACATAAACTTGTTTATTTTTTAACACTTCCCCATAATTATAAAACGCCGAAGTTTTGATAAAAGCGGGTGGTGTCATTTTGTTTGGCATCTTAAGCACTATAAATACTGAAAATTTGATCAAAATCATTAGAGCCGTTTTTGAGAAATTTGCATTTTTGTCGTTTTTTATGGGTTTTTAAGGGTAAATTACCCTTAAAAATTAAAAATTCCAAAAAATTAAAAAAATGCCTGGAGATATTAGGGTTTAGTACCTACCAACGAACTATACTACTGGAACGCTCGCTGCCCATAAGACTAGTGTTGTGTTTTCCGAGCGCATACAGATGTGTGTGGCGGGAAGTATCCGGGGCGCGCAGGCGATGTAAGTGGGCAAGAACTCGACCTGGCGCTTGTGCGTTACACGGTTTTCTGTCATTCTGCCTTTCACGTTTCGACCACGCGGGAAAAGACATTATTCGCCACTCATCAATTCGTTTTTAAGGTCTGTTTAGGCTAACACAACTGGTGTTCTAATTAATTGTAGTGTTGTTTTTATTTTGAGGCAAATGGTTAAGAGCTGCTCTGCTTACAATTGTAGTTCAAGATGGACGAAAGACAGCGACATTTCTTTTCACAAGAAAGTAATCTTTTTATTAAGCATGTTAAAGCTTATTTTGCAGTCCCTGACTAGTAATATTGAGACAGAATTATAGTCTGTGTTACTGTAGGTTACCATCAACTTGCTAACAATTGAAGTAAAAGTGCTTTTATTATTCCGTTAATTCAATTGATTCATTTTGAACTGAAATATCTAACAACAATACATCTGGCTGGCCCTAATGTACAAGTGCAGTATTTAAAAACTTTAACCCTAAGAGTGCCCAATTGTGGTTTGATATTGGTGACCCGGCCATTTTGGCAGTTTTACAGAGTTGTTTTTAATAAATTGTACTGCACTTACACGAGTAGGCCTAAAATAAATAAAACACGGCAAAAAACTAATTTTTATATGCCATATTTTATAATTCGCCATAAATAATTCATAAAGTAAAGGAAAAAATATATTATTTCCTATTTGGCAACACTTAAAATTGGAAATCAATAAGTTTTAGATTATTCAAGAAAAACATTTGTTTTAGGATTTTAAAGTAATATTAAGAGTATTCGTATTTTAAGAGACAGACTGTTAGCTTTAGATGATTTTGATTATTTGTTAACATATAAGCTAAATCAAGATCATTTAGAACTATTTTTTTCCTGTATCAGAAGTAGGGGTGGAAACAATGACAATCCGAATACCAAACAGTTCACGTGAGCAGTCAGACAACTAATGTTTCGTAATAGTGTTAGGGCTTCTGAAAATGCTAACTGCTTTGAGTTTGACCCTAGCTCATACCTAGGCCTTCTTGAGTTAGGTCATAATCAGTGAGATCTCTATGATATTAATGATAGTGAAATAGAGAGTGCCGCATTGGTCATGGAAAAATTATAGTAATTCAAATTTTAAGGACGAACTTTTAGATCATATTTGTGGGCGTGATTGTGAGACGTATAGAAAAAAAAACATAAACTGTACCAACTGTAGCTCTTTGCTCCATGCAAGTGAATCCGATTTTAGGGCTCATACAGGCCTCACTGATTTTAAATCTAAAGGAAAACTAATCAGATCAAGTGAGGATGTATTTAAAATTGTGAAGTACTCCTACATGCTCAAGTTATCAACATCAGAAAAAATGTTACTTCTTACAATTTAACAGTGATAGTTTGTAACCATTTCAAATGTAGTATTTTTAAAGGGCATGTAGATAACGATGAATTTTCATTAAGCCATGAGTTATTTTTGATTAAGTCTGTTACCCAATTATTTTATTAAATAATTTCACACCATATTGCAAAACAGAAAACTTTTTTGGGGTTCTGGGAGCACCAAAACAGATAATTCAACTGAAAATTCAAATTCGAACATTTTTACGAAAACAATACTTTCTCCATATACTACGTATAGGGTGGAGAAAGTAATAGTACGTTATAAAAAACGTCTAAAAATAGTGGTCTCCGTATAATACGGAAGTACCCACTTTTCTGTCAAGTAGTTTATATGTTCTCATTATTTGAAAAGTATGAAGTTTTTCTTTTCTGTTATCAAACAAAAGTTATTTTTGTATGAATAAAATTCAAATTACTTTTGAGTTTCCTTACATTGTTTTTCTTGTAAAGTTTAATTGCCGCTTTTACTTCTTCTGTTCTATAAATATGATTACTTGTGTTAACAGTTATCAACCAGCTCCGTTCTTTGTCCTGGATGAGATCGATGCAGCTCTAGACAACACCAACATCGGCAAAGTCGCTTCCTACATCCACGACAAAACCTCGTCGTTGCAGACTATCGTCATCTCACTCAAGGAAGAGTTTTTCAGTCATGCAGAATCATTGATCGGCATCTGTCCTGATGTGAGTATTTACAAAAAAGTCGATAATTGTTGCAATATTTTCCTCAGTCTGGACCTACATTGGATTCCGATCTTGACGTGGTTTTATAAACAAACAACTTGGTTTTGGTTGGTGCCGGTGATTTAAAAGAGTCTTGAAATTCATTTGCAACGCGTGTAAGGCTAAGCCCCTTCTCATAGCCCTTTCTGTATGACCAAATTAACAAACAATCTATATATATATATATATATAGAAGAGGCTTTGTCCAGACTGAATGACTGACATAGAATCAAAGTGGAACAACAACTACTTAAAACACAAATACGAAAATTTAAAGATGTATTCGTATGGGGTCATAGAGAAAGGATTTTGCAAAAATTTTATTTTAAAATGTAAAAATAGTGAACATTTAGATAAAACTAACTGTTTGGATCAAAAGCTTACAAACACATGTTTGTTTACATTCATTACCATAACAACCAACTTCGCAAATTTAGAATCAGTTTATTATTATTCACAACCAACGGCTTTTTTAGGTTAGATTAACAAACCAAAAGCAAACAAAAATCAACGGAAAATGCTTTATTTTAATTCAATTTGAACATATAATATTGTTACATACTATAAAAAAAAAACAGCTGGTTTCGAAAAAAAACTTAACATAATTTTAGGTTAGGCCTACAATGAACTAGAACACGTTTATTTCCAACCAATTTGGCTACTATAGAATCAGGTAATTATTCTTCACAATTAACAGTTTTTTTTTTAGATTAGGTAAAAGCAAACAAAAGGCTAACTGCATTGTAAGTCAAACAGCTGGTGTTACATTGTTTCCTTTAGTTGGTAATTGCAACACTTGCCGCAATTCAAATTATTTTTGTTGGTCGTGTCTATTTCGATCTCGGTCTTAAATTATGTACAGGACACTGCTACTTAGATCCATGTGCCTCTATACAATAATCTTATTGCATTGGCTTCACTACGAGTCACCGCAGGGGTAGGTGAATGAAGCGAGTGAGCAAGGGTGGAGCTCCTAGTATAATTTAAATTAAAAGGATGGATAAGTATATTCTGCCATAGCTGGAACGCAAGGGCCAATTTCAACCAAACTTGATACACATATGAATGAATGAAAAATGCTTTTATTTTTAAACAAAAATACTAACCCAATTTGCTTGCATTAAGCGGGCAATGATCATAAGACCGTCTGCCCGGTTGGCACACTACCTTCAACAACTGAGCATTTAGCACACACAAATACTTAATTTAAATTTACAATAGTAACTTAAATAATAATAATTGCAAAGATACCCAACACACAAACTATTTCAAATGTAAACCCACACTCCCCAGAAACAAAACAAAAGCAAAGATCATAAATCTACAATTTGATAATTAAATTCCCTAATCAAATTCTACCTGTACTGCCATGCCTGCCTCAGTTATCCTGCAAACCATATCCAATCCTCACCATCAGCACCTGAGTACTTATCTCTAATTAACTCCGGCCATTAAACCATCCTATTCTTGAATCTCTCTCAAAATTGGACACCTAGCCACAAAGTGAAACACATTTTCAATTTCTTCTAGATTGCACAGTGAGCAATTATAATTGCATTTTTTATCCACGGTTTATAATTCAGATGAAGCGATTCCCCTCGACATTTAAACACCCATCTAATTACATTTTTTATGTTAATATCATTAATAAAATATGTCCTGTCTTTTAATTGAAAACAAATATTTCTGTATGTCGAGTGACGAACACACCTTTGCCCCGTATTAATTCTTGTTGCATTTAGCAATCTGAACAGCTGACTCCCCCACTCTTCCTGCAACCCAGGCTCTACAACAGATAATAATGCAACAGAATGCCTCTCAGCCAACAATTGCCATTTCCTAAACCAACACAAGTTTTTACTTATAACTTGCTTAGCTAATATGTTAGGAAGCTGTTTTGGAGACATTTTAAAAACCCTAAGAGACATTATGTGCATCTTCAACATAAACAAATATATCTGTTCCTGGTTTGTTTCTATATATAACATATAGCTAGGGGTTTTGGCGGTAAACCTAGAATTCGTTTGATGAAAAAACGCAGCAACTGTTCAACTGTGTCGCATTGGCATTATCCCCAAACTTCCGCCCCATAACACAAAATAGATCGAGAAACCACTCTATAACATTGAAATTTTGAAGTTAACGGCACGCATATATTCCCCATTAAATTTGCCCAAACATGATTTATAGCTGTTTTAGAAGCAGAAAGCTTTTGCCTTAGTTGTGTTTTGAACGACAATGACGGTTTAAGAACCAATCCCAAATATTTATAATTATTAACACACTCTATTTCCTCCCCCTTATATCAATACTTTTCGTTTCCCAAACTACCCCTATTTTTAAAAACCATTATTTTAGATTTTTCTAAATTGATCTTTAACTTCCAGGTGTCACAATAGTTTTCCAAGTTATTGATTATATACTACAATGTTACTGCTGTGGGCGCTATCAAGACAATGTCATCCGCGTAGAGTAACCCTCTCACTTAGGTATCCCAAAACAAACATCCCCCACCAAGTATCTCGTCAAGGTCATTCATAAATAAAGGAAATAACAACGGACTCAATAGACATCCCTGCCTTAAACCTTTACTTGTATCAAAACATTCGGAAACCCTAGCCCCGCACCAAACCCCTGCTTCCGTACCATTATATAAAGTTTTCAAAACGTTTACCATTTTTGTTCAAATACCCAAAGAATACAATTTATAGAACAAGGCTCTCCTGTCAATCCGGTCAAAAGCAGCCGAAAAGTCAACAAAAAAACAATATAGGTTTCCCTTCTTGATACACATATGAATTACTATATGGAAAAAATATTTTGTGATTAAAACAGCGCCCCTAGGAATGGGGTGATATAAGAATGATAAGTAAAAACAATAAATAACTATTGTTATTAGTACCAAATCCGTAGTTATCAAAGTCGTTAGATAAATAGTGACATTCAAAAATGATATAATTAATATTTTACGCAGGAAAAATAACAAAACTTTTCAGAAGTAAAGCTTGTTTTTGTAAGTTTGGATTTGGAGTACCTAAATTACTATTACCAATCTAGGATATTAGGATGCTTTCAATTTGGTTCCAAAAATCCTAAACACCTACACAACTCTGTAACTCCCCAAACACTCTTAAATGTTTTTTAAGTTTACTGTTTTAATTTTTTTTAAATGTGTTTAAAATAAATTATTTTAATTTTTCCAAATAAATAATTAATTTTTCCGAGGTCTGTTCGGAAAGTAACCTCCATTTGCTCATTGCGTGGGAAGTGGAGGGGGTAGTACCGCCATTCTTGCGCCGGCGTGCACGGCAGGTCAGTCGACGTCCAGCCGTGGTAGAGTGAAGGTCGTCCGAGTGCTAGTTGTTTTTCGGTCGCTTACCAAAATGTGTGCTGCAAATAGAAAACCCCACCAAGTGTAAAGTGCGTCCTATCATTTGATTTCTCACAGCTAAGCAATATTCGGCAACAGCAATTCATAGAGAACTTTGTGCTGCGAATGTCCCAAAGGTAATGAGTGAAGGAGTTGTTTGGGAATGGATGCGCTCGTTTAAAAATGGCCGAACAAATGTCCACGATGAAGAAAGAAGTGGCAGACCGTCTGTGGTCACTGATGAACTGGTTGAGAAAATCAACGCAAAAATTCGTGACAACCGACGTTTCACCATCTCAGAACTTTCAGAAAAATATCCACAAATTTCCAGGACTGTTTTGTACGAGATAGTGACTGACAGGTTAGACTACCGAAAGTTGTGTGCTCGTTGAGTCCCGAAAATTCTTTCAGAAGACCACAAAACTCAACGAATGTCCTCGGCTCTGGACTTTCTATGCTTTATGACCAAGAAGAAGAATCTTCTCTGAACAGAATTGTGACAGGACCTGAAACTAAACAACAGTCAAAGGAGTGGGGTCACACGGCATTGCCACACAAACCGACGAAAGCCCGGCAAGATTTTTCCGGCAGAAAGCTCATGACAACGGCGTCTTGGGACTCAAAAGGGGTGCTGCTGGTTGAATTCATGGAACGTGGTGCGACAATCAATGCGGATTCGTACAATGCAACACTGAACAACCTACGACGGGCGATCCAAAACAAACGCTGTGGTCTTCTTTTATCTGGTGTCATTTCCCTGCACGACAACGCTAGTTCTCACGCTGCTCAGAAAACCAAACACCTTCTGCGCAGTTCAAATGGGAGGTTTTTAGGCATCCACCATACAGCCCAGATTTGGCTCCCAGCGATTTGAGGATGATGAAGAGCTCAAATATGCGGTCACCGGATAGCTCAAGGCACAGGCAGGAGATTTTCTTGCAGAAGGAATTTCAAAGTTAGTTAATAGGTATGGTAGGTACTTAAATATTCATGGAAACTATGTTGGAAAGTAAAGGAAAGTCGTAGTTTTAAGATGTATATAATAAAAGTTTTGAATCTACTTCTGTGTTTTATTTATAAACAAAAAACGGAGGTTATTTTCCAAACAGCCCTCGTAAAAGGAGAGGTGGCCTTTATATATGTTCTATAATCTCTAAAACAACATTATTTTTCCAGGTTGGAGAATGTCTTATCAGTAAAGTGATAACAATGGATCTCGCTCCATACGCACCACATTGGTAATCCGTACGCAGAACTCAAAAAAAAACAAGACCCTTTACAGTTTGTTAAAAAGAAGTTATGTTACGAACAGTTGAGAAGTGTGAATTTCTACCACAGGAGTTAATTTTAAAATTTGTATTGGTTAGGTTAAGTAAAAGACTGAACAATTC
Source organism: Philaenus spumarius (assembly GCA_018207615.1). Lineage (NCBI taxonomy): Eukaryota > Metazoa > Arthropoda > Insecta > Hemiptera > Aphrophoridae > Philaenus > Philaenus spumarius. The sequence goes on from JAGFPH010004291.1 coordinate 101,307, forward strand.
AATTTGTAATTTTTACAATGAAATTCAGCAATTCTTGTTACAACAAAAAATATTTTTTAAGTAGGAGTGTATGTGGGTTTAAAAAAATATCTTTATATTTTGTGCTACTTAAAAAAATTATACCTTACCAAATGTAGATTGATTGTATACATTTTTTCAGCAGAATTTTAAAGTTAGTTTAATAAAAATGTTATGTGATTATTTCTAATAGGTGTTAGTTATTGTGCAATGGTATGGGTCGCTTTTTCAATCTGAGTTTAATGTGGCAACAGTCTAAATAACCACAGTCAAATGATCGTTTGTAGTAAATTAACAAAAATTCGGATTTGCTGTCTAGGCTATATATAATATGATGGTGTGAGACAACTGCTAAGTTCATTAGACGGTTGTGAAAGAATTTAACTATATAAAAATGATTACAGTACAGTAATAAATTGTTTCTAATTATTTAATAATGGAATACATTTCAGATATACAGTACAACCTGTCATATTCGGACTAATGTTGTGACCGGCCGATCCGGATATAGCAAGGTCATTTATAAATAGTCAAAGGGCAAAAGACAATTAAAACCGTTATTGTTTAATACTATTTTTAGATGTTTCAAGCGGTTTGGGCTTGTATTTACTGTACTACATTGTACTGTATAGGCTAACAAATTGACGTTCTCTATACAACAGTAGACTATTGTCAATTAAAAGTAAACAATAAAAGAAAACAGTTTACATTGTAAAAACACAATTTTAGTTATTACAGTACACTAATTAAATATCTAAAATATGTTTAAAGTATGTAGATACAGTACTATACTTATAAACACACTAGCTTTAAAAAAAATTAACGGTAGGCCTACAGTTCGGCACAGTAAAATATAAATTAGGTTTTACTTACTGTACCGTACAGGAACGCTAATGGCTACATTAGTTTTTGAAAAAGTTTAGATTTTCGGCTTATTCACACACTCTACATGTTTTTTTGGAAGCTTTGCCAATCAATCTTCTTAAAAGCATCACTTTGGTTTCATCTTATGTTCAATATAACTTATCAGAGATAACATTTCAAGGTCACAGCCCGCTAAGAATAGACTAGGCTCGGCGCGCAAACATTATTCTAGCTGCAACTTTCACTTTTCCACCCCATCCGCCACACAACCAAAATACAAAAATTTGTTTAGTGATGCGTCCGGTTATGGGAGGGTCCGGATGTGACAGGTCGTACTGTATTTATTTACATTGATGTTGTGATCAAGGTAAAGATAACTGGAGCAGCTGCAGTTAGAAAAAATTTGATCATTTTAGTGAGTGGAATGACCAAGAGAGACTTAGGTTTCGAAATACAGTAATCGCCACTTATTGCAATCACAATGGGCCAAACTCAAGCTAATAACCAGATTTTTTTGTACTTGTAAAGAGAACTGCTCTTTAAATCAACAATGAACTGTGCCATTAATTTGTCGGAACAATTTAAAATTCAAAGTTTTTCTTTTAAATTGAAATCATCACCTTTTGTGAACCCACAACGAATAACTAATGTAGTTTAGGAATATTACACAAACTTTTGTTTTATAGTGAGTAAATTATTTAAATCCATTTATACAGTTTTCTAAACAATTTTATTAAATTTCACTTGCACACAAAACAATTATTTAACAATGGCCTATATCGGTTCAGAAACACCACTTAGAAATGAAATAATTGACATTTAACAAAACTGAAATTATCGATGACTCTAAATACGGTCACACTATTCGATTCATTCTTTACACATAATGTGTCATGTTGGAGGCAAGTTATGTTTTGACACTCTGACAGCAAAAAGTGATAACACCTATAATAATAAACGATGTATTTCCTTTTTGACGTGATTGGTATATCGGGACTTTAGTGAAAGCATTAACCGTTTGATGAAACTATCTCTGATTACAATAAACAGCGTCCACTGTCAGTACCCACTGCTGCAAGAGTGGGTTAAGTAATGAACAGACATCGTTTTCGAATAAACGAAAACAAATACGTCTCAAACAAATTTGCTTTAACATTTTGATTTGTTCTATTCGTTATAAGTTATTATATCTCGACTGAATGAACGGAACTAATGTGATGAAATTTAGGTGTAGTGCACAAATTCAGAAATACATCATTCATAATGATCTTTACGCAATGATTCTTAATTTAAAACAGCTTTACACCGTTGATACAAACAAGAATACCAGCATGAATGGAAATTACATTAAATTGCTGAACAAATCAAGTTGAAAAGATGCGCGTAAATTCTAGATTACGTTCAGTGTTAAACCACGATTGAAAAAAGGGCCTTATTTGTTGTATTAAAAAATATTGTTTAACAACTTTGTTTCAAAATATCGTCCTTTAGTGTGTCCAATAAATATTTAAATAAATAAATAAACTACCCAGTAAAATAAAAAATTGTAATGTTATCAGTTTTTCATTTTGTATTTATTTAAATAAAAACGTATCCTATAATTATGATTTCTTAATTAATATTTATGATATTATTACTATCTTCAATTATATTCTTTTACATTATGAAAGTATAGATAAACACCATGGGCGCTCATACCTATGGGCAGAAGGGGACCACGCCCCCCTCCCCCTGCTCTTAGGGAAAGGAAAATATGAATATTATTAATTATAGTCAGGTATTTTTCTTTAAAGAGATTAGCACTAAAATATACTTTAAATGTTATGTGCCGTTTGATTTTACATATACTTATCAGCGAATTTCCATAGGAAAAATGAACTATTGCAGTGAGACCCAAGGTCGGGAGTAGCAAATGAGCACCGATCATGGTCCCCAGAACACGTTTTGGGGTGTCATTAAAATTCATATATATATGTATATATGTGTTCGCACTCTAGCGGCCGCATTTTAAGTCCGATTTGGTCCAAATTTGGTACACGTGTTGGTTGTCTCTGTCGCTCGGACGAGTTCGTTAACCAAAAAGATCCAACAACCGGAAGTAACTATTTTTTGAGATTGTTTCTACGAGAATGAAATTTTTTTAGAGTTTTTTCTACAAATATATATGTAGCATGTTATTCTGCACATTTTGTTTTTTTACGTGACCTTATAGCTTGCTTGGTTCCCCCAAAATCGACAAAAAAGTAAAATACCATATAAGCACCCGGTTCAAAGCCAAGTGATGCAAACTCGCGAGGCCACTAGGAGGAAACAAATTCTACTAATATATTGCGTACACACAGACAGCTGTGCAACACCTTCGTGAGTAGAAGTATTTCCCAAATTGTTGGTTGAATCCCTAAAACATAGGCATATGGGCCTAAACTTAATTTTGGAAATTTGCTCAACTCACGTCAGCGGTCCAGCTGCGTGGTCGAATTATTTTATTTTTTATAAGAGTTCAAGCATGAGCTGCAATGCACTGTGTAATGAATATACTCCCAATATGGAGGTTGGCGTGCAATGCACTGTGCGTCGGCCGCTTCTCATTGTGTTCAGTGTCAAGCTCACATGTACGTCCTTAGCAGTGAACGTGTTAAGCCCTATACCCAGAGGGTCTAGCCCCCCCTCCCTAGAAAATATCATATGGGCCGCGCCCATGATAAACACTACCTGTACATGAGTCATGTAATTTGAGGGAGGGGCCCAATAGACAGCCTGGGCTTGAAACAACAGGTACCTTACTCTTACCTGGTTGACACAACGATTCTTCTGCAGTTACTATGTTCATTCATGACACTTCATTTAACTTTGCACCTTAATAACTGCAAGAAGTATAATTTAACAAACAATTAAAAAAAAACCATTACA
>JAGFPH010004291.1:111479-123430 GCA_018207615.1 Philaenus spumarius
TAAAAAAAATTCAGCCGTATTGTAAATTGCTGGAACTTTTGGTCTAAATTTACCTCTACCGACTGGCCTATAGGTCTACTAAATTTTTTAATAATCTAATAAGCAAAAAATTAAATCTGCCTAAAATTTAGGGTTTGTTAATTCAGATTTGTCTATTCAATTTTTATTCTGACAAACTGTAATGAACATTCTTAGTTAGATCTATATTACTTTTACATCGTGATGACAAAATCTAATTTCAAATGATGGAGAGTAAAACACAATATATGTTATATTGCGGCAAGGGTGCTAATCTAAGTGCAATAATGGCTGCAGATATACAACTAATATTATTGTTTTAAATTATAAATGACACTTGGACTGATACATATACATTTTGAAATTACTGGCCCTAAAGCAGGCCATAGACGTACCGATTTGTATGATAGATTTGTATGTGTCAACATTTCGCTATACACCAAACGATAGGACTTGTGCTACAACTTGTTTAAATGGACAATTTTATGCCAACAAAAATGAGTGTGTAGGGGCATTACACGGTGTAGAATTGCAGCGACAACTCTGTCAACATGTAATGCCTCCAGACATTCGAACAAATTAGTAACAACTTGCTAGTTTCCTCTATTTGCGCATACATATCTTAGTGTTTAGCGCTGTTACTTTTGTCCACACAAAACTGAAAGCACTGAATGTTGGCTCATACAAATAACCGCCCTAAACTTACAAAATTTGTATTTACAAACAGATCTAAAATAGTGTTGTGCCAACCATTCATCATGTCACATCAAAACGTTATTGCTTCCGTAGTAGTAATACATAATTTAAATCAGAAAATTAAGCGTAGCAAATTAGCGCGGGTCGTAGACGTCTTCATCAGAAATTCCACTGGCTTTGAATCGAGAACTTTCTTCAGCTCTCTTCTGAATGCTGATCTTAATGAATACATTTTTCTTATTGCAAGATCTCTATTGGCGTCAGCTTCAACCTCCTTTAATCTTTGAACTAAGATTGCGCATGCCTCGTTCATTAAATTTCTATTACCGGTACTACAATATTTCGAATTGACTTTCCACAGACAGGAGTGTGTTTTATAGAGTTCTATAAACTCTTGTAAAAATGTTTTAGAGTAATTTCGCATATCACACATGTTAGTAGAATAATGAAAAGAATATAATGACACTAAAAATAAATGTAAATTACTAAAAAGACGACAAATGTAAGTCAAAAGTACTTGACTTTTAGTATCACTTGGAAAAAAAAACGAAGAACACAACTAGCCACGGATGCGACACACTAGGTTATGTTCACACAAAACCAAGTGAAATCAAACCCCTGTTGATTCACAGCGACATGTTTGTGCATGCAAGTTTGCCACACAGATATTGCGCCTAAACATAGAAAACTGTTTGTGCAGACAAATTGGAGCCAACATATTTCATGCGTGTAGTGGTGACACATGTTGTTTCATGCAAAATGCTGGATATAAGTTTGTACAAACAATTTAGAGTACTCTAACTTGTTGGCCGACTTATATGTGCACACAAGTCTGTCGAGCATCTCCTATAGTGTAGTTCCGATTAATGTTGGTGCCGACATCTTACAGGAAGTAATCGTTTCCAACATATTTGAGTGTTTAGGGACGAAATCTATTTTGTTGGTAGATACATGTGTGTCATACATATCTCCACGTGTAGGGCAGCCTTAATTCGATAAAGTAAGTATAAACATTTTATGAAAATTCATTACTTTTGGCTCCAGATTTATGAGCATAAAAATGGTTGGACGTCTAAGTGTTTTAGGGTTTTCATGAAAGAAATCTTTCGAAACACTAAAAATAATGGTGGGCATGTTGTAAGAACTCCAAGTACATAAAGATTGTTAAAAAATTAGGAGGTGAAATTATAAACAGTAAAATTGTATTGTTGGTGTATTTCCAAAACTAACATGAGGTTTAGTTTCAATTGAAAACGCTAAATTACTGTGACACACGTCTGCCAGGCAAGTGAAAAGAATTAACAAAGGCTATGGAGATAATATAAATATAGCAAAACCCCTCTAAACCAGCCTCGGGATTAACCGGCCTATCCCATGGAATAACAGAGTTGTTTTCCTCTTACAGATTATATTACTGTAACTGGCCATTGATTGTTTGACGGACATTTCCTGGAAAATAAAGCTTGGTGACGCAACATTAGGTGTACAATGTGTTAGTGTTGTGGCAGGCAGAACAGTGGAGGAGGAGCGTGAGTTTGATTCTCCTCTTGCTTCCGCGGCAACTGTATTTTTTCTTAAGCAGGCCATACACGATCCGATTTGTAGTCCGATTCAATGTCCGATGTAGGAGCGTGAATGGGCTTGATGGACGACGAGTTGGATAATCTTACAAATCGGAGTCCCAGACCAGACTACAATATGATCCGACTTCCAACTTCTGACGGAGTCGGACTGTGAATGGGGTGATCGTCCGATTGTCATTTTAAACTTTCTCCTTGTTGATGTTTGATCCTCCCTTTTCCCCTATACTTTGTACATGTTTACTTCTATAATAATGGATAATAAAGGGTTTTGGGAATTTATTGAATTGTATCGGGAGAATAGGTGTTTGTGAACACAAGAGATGCAATTTATGCAAACTGACATGTTTTTGAGCATCTTCGAGTCACAATAGTTCAAAAATAATTTCTTAACCTATTGAAAAACATAGGTGAATGTTTACTACACTAAACAAAACTAGGCAGTTGTCTATGTAGAAAAATGTAGGCGATTGAAAGTATACTGACAAAATATAGTAGATTGTTTAGTATAATGAAAAAATAAAGGTTATTATTTAGTAAACTGAACAAATATTGGCGATTGTCTACTATATAGAAAAATGTAGGCGATTGTCTACTATACTGAAAATATATAGGGATTGTTTTCTATAATGAAAAAAATATAGGCGGTTGTCTACTATATTTAAAAATATAAGTGATTGTAAGTATACTGACAAAATATAGGGAATTGTTTAGTCTAATTATTGCATATAGAAATTGCTGTACATTTTTATACAACTACCACTATGTAGGCCTACAAGGAAAGAAGACTGAATTGGAATGAGTTCTTGTCGTGGAGTTGAAAATTTGAGAACGTTTTGAATAATGTAAATCAATGTGTATATTTTTTATTTATTACTAGGGATACTCCAGCGTGCTCCGCATGCCAAACCTGTTAGAACTTTCTATACACATAATTATGTTATATTTTCTTTATAATAAAGATGTAGGATTAATAATAACCTCAAAACTAAGATCGTAAATGTCCAAAATGAAATTGTTTTATATTATAACATCAGTTATAAATAGGCCTAATAAAAATTAAAAGAACCAGCAATGCTCAGGTCTACATTTTAATAAAAACCTAACCTAAAATTTAGAAAAGTAAATAATTGCTTCAAAGTTTAAAATCAGCTGTTAATGTTAATTGGAAACGTTAGTTGGATCGTAAGTTGGATGGTTAGTTGGATCGTGAGTGGTGAAACGCATCCAACTTGCAGTCCAACTTGGTCGTCCTACAAATCGGACCGTGTATGGCCTGCTTAAGAATCAATTGACAAAACGGCATCTTTTGTTTCTTTTTCTTCGTCTGGTGCTTTGTCGAAACCTTTACTGAATTTCGTTTGAGCAAAATATTTAACATGTTGAGCAGTAAAAAGATTCAACAGCATTAGACGTGATGAACGTACGAAAATGGAAAGACTTGGCTTTAAAAAAAACTTTGAAAGTTTAAGAACAGAAAAACATAACTGATTTTTTTAAACAATGATTCAGTACATTTATATGTAAATTCAGTTTTCAAAGTTTGTGTAAGTTTAATTTGTTGGTGTTTGTTCATGTATGTATGTGCACACAATAAAATGAGTTGCAATAACGTCGAAAAAACAATGAGCATGACCTTGATGTTCAACTTAGGCTGATATGCCTTTTTGGGGAGTTACGATTTTCCATTAAGAACTTTGAATTTTCGGCTCAGGGTCATAGCCATAGACCCAACCTTCATCCTCAATTAATATTTTGGCCATGAAGTTCGGATCTACATGAAGACAATCTTTCAATTCTGTGCAAACTGAGACAATCTGAATATTTTGTCACTATCATAATTTTATTTAACATACAAAAAAACATAAAAGGGCAAAGGAAGCCTATCAAATTAAATGTTGAAGAATGGCAGATGAAAAGACCAATATGTATATGACAGCAAATACATCCTAAGTAATTATTTTAATAATTTACTAGCTCAAAATAATATTACATTAAAATTCCCCTTGCAATAGGCCTAATCATTATTACTATTACAGGTAGATATGGTAATGGTAACAAACCAACAACTTTCAGTCAAAAGTTAATATAGAATTTATGTTTTAACTAATGGTGTAAAGATGGCAGCACATTGTGGAACTAGTAAAAAAAATTATTCTGATAAAAGTATAAAAATTACAGTGACTTTAATCAACATGTGGTGACAGCGCTTTCTTTCTACTAACACTAACTAAAAACAGGCTAAAAATAACAACTTCTTGCAGGATTGTTCACAAGGATCCTACATTTGGTAGAAATTTAATATAGTATCAGATCTGAAAAAGCAGTTATTGATTTTTCCTCAGTGTGGTAGCATTTTGTTTTAGAAAGTTTAACAAATTTATCCCACCTCACTGTTTAAAATTAACATCCTAAAAAATAAGAGTGTGTAATGGGTTTACTGAAGATTTCATCTAAAATGAAAACAGCCCGCTTTGTTCGTAGGGTGTTGGCAACTGGTATAATAGTTTCAAATTTATTATTATTAATTTAGCTGACAATTAATTTACACCTGGTATTACCAACATTTACTTCCTGGAGAGGATAAATCAGCCAAAATTATGAAAGACCGGAAGTACACCCGGAACATTGTAATTCCCGAAAATAACAATAATTATTATTTTGTTTCTATTTTTTTTTAGTTCAGTTTAGAATGTTACCTACTAACCTACAAATAGCAAGACGCGCCTAATTTCAAAAATTATTGGAACACAATTTTCAATTTTGATAATATAGAATCGGTACAGTTTTTTTTAAAATAATAATAATATGTTTAACGGTGTTTTAAAAAACTGTCGTTTTACATAAAATAACGTTACAATTATTTCAGGCTTGTAATGAATAATATTAGTGTCTTAAAGAGGTAAACTTAGTGGATAATTATTAATTTAATTCTGATATTAATATTTTTTTGTTTAAACTCTTAATTCTTGCAATTTACAGGTTAACTTATTACTAGGTTATTGAAGTGGTAGGTAGGTATGCAGAGCTGGCAATAACAGTTATAGCAGTCAATACCCTCTTGAAACTTATTATCATAGTAAATTATTAAAGTGATCAATAAGTGATTTAGGGTAAATTACAGTATATACCACATAGAATACCAAAACATAACCTGATTCTAAACTATTTTATAGTTATTGGTCATAGTATGTTTCCAATTCATAAATCGGCTGCTATGATCTTGATATGGTAATGTATACTCTGTAACTTAGGCAATATTTGTTTAGAGAATCATGTGTGATTTCATGGGGTATTAAAATGGCAGTTTGTATAAATGCTATTTAGTTTAAAATACATTATTGAGTCCTAAAGTCCTGATTGTCAAAAGCCAATGTTATGATTCCTAACTAATATTAGACCACTTATCTTGTTGCTATTTCTAATAAGAACAGTTAGAAGGAACACAACTTCTTTTACTGGAAATAATAGATTATTATCAATCTTAGTGATTTCCTGTACTCAAATTTTGCTGTGTTACATTGTTAATTAAATGATTATAAATATATATATAACATAGGCCTAAATTTTATTTGAGCTTACGAACGGGCCCCTCGCTGCCAGTCCGGCTCCTCCACCCATGGCGTTTTTCCTTGTCGTGTTTGCCTTCGGCTCTGATGTTAGCCTATGGGCTTTGTCAGGATGGTTGGTGGTGAGGAGGTTCTTTAAAGAAAGCGGTAAATGGGTAGCTGATTTAACATTGTTTATTAAATCAACTCTCTGCTGGACTCATTACTAAACTAAACTAACACTAACTGCATGAGGCAAAGGCAAGAATAATTCCCCCCATTTATGCATCTACTCATGGACGCTGTGGTGTCCAGACTAACTGTTGCATCTCTTGGTGCTTCCAACTAGCGCCTCCCCCTTTACTTTTCTCTAAACCTCGAATCTCACCAATATCATAAGCCTGCAACTCTACCTAATCTATTCTATTACATTGTTATTATTATTAAATATTACGAGGTGGAGGATACCTGACACACAGGCCTACTTATATATTTTGGCAGAAGTTTACAATCCACCTCCTTGCTTTTAATCGTGCAGACAACACAACAACCTTTTTTTAGGAAAGGGTGTACTGCTGCCAAACTGAGCACATTAAACTGGTGTGATGTCACATGTTATAATATAATAATTGCATCATTTGTTTAGCGAGTTAATTAATGGTTAATTAATTTGTTTATTTATATTATATACATATTATACATCTGATGTATGAAAATAGTATTTTGCTGTTTTGTTACATGTAGGCTATGCCAATTTAAGTAGGCCTATCAGCTAGTTTGATTACCTATGTTAAACTTTTAAAGATTTGATACATTTTTTTGAAATGGTTTAGTTTTTAAATGAAACAAGTTTTTTCTAGTTAAGTAAAATAATTTTTCAGTTTAGCAAAATAATGAATTTAAAATCCAGAAGTTCTTTAAAAAAAAAAATGAAGTTTAAATCCAAGAACTTGTACACGTGTAGGCCATCAGTTATTGAGTTGCGTTTGGATTTCGTTGAAATAAACAAATTGTTTCTCTGTGTGTTCAGTACAGAATTGAGCAAGTTAATAGTCCCAATACAGAATTGAGCAAGTTAATAGTCCCAATACAGAATTGAGCAAGTTAAATCATCAATGGCCAAATAGAAATTAGCGAAAACATAAACATGGATATTTCCGCTCGTAATTTTCTAAGGTTAAAATCCTAGAAATTTAGAATTTTAAAAATTAACTTAGTAATATAAAACCAAGTTTTATTTAGCAGAAAATAGCAAAACTGTTATTTATAAAAATACCGGTAATTTAATTATTTTTTGTTAAATAAAAGCATTTTGTTGAACAATGGAAATTCAGAGAATAAAATTAGCTACTTTGATCTCAAAATTACAAGCTTTCCAACCCATTTCCACCACTGACACCTTCACCAATAGAAAAGTAAATTTGTCACAGTAAATTGAAGAAGCTATTTTCCTGTAAATTCAATGAACCTATTAATGTAGTTAGTCCCTTTGAGGTTGCAACTATTAACTCACTAAAAGAAGGATTTTAGGCCATGGACAATCACAGCTTTCTATAAAAGCTTAAAAACGTTATGGTGACTCTTCAGATTGTGTTCAAATGATGCCAATGAATGTGGTGGCATTGATGGATAGGATCTCGACAAACTTTTGATCTTAGCGTCCAACAATCTGTTCTCCAGCAATCTCCATTATCTAAAACATTTCTCCAATACATGTGCTTAGGAATTTTTCTGACTGGCTATAATGTCTGTAGATAGTGGCGTAATAAGTTTTTCAAAACTCAAATTGAAAAAAAACATACCTCAGTTCTAACAATTTCTTTAGGCCGACATTGCAAACAAGGGCCTGAAGGAAGCACATGCAATAACATAATCAAAAGAAAGAGTTTTTTTCATCATCATCAAACTAATAGTTGTTTGAGAATTATTTATATATGTTTTAATTTGTTTTAAATTAGTGTTTAATCAATATTCAAGATTGATTTCATATTGTTAACGTCATTCAACCTGGCCCAATCCTTTCACAAGCTTGCATCAGGTCCACAAATTCACAACCCCAAGGAATAGTCAAATCAAAGTAAAATCATTTATTAGTAAAGATTAAAATATTAATTGTAATCGACAACCCTCTTATAAGTTACAATGTGTAAAATGTGTTTTAACAAACTTTGAAAATAGCAAAGTGAGGCTGAGACTGCAACCACAGGATCTCTGAAGGAAATAACAAAAATCTGAAATAACAATATTTTATAGTTTATAAGTGAGAAATATTACCATCATCTAAATGTATAACACCTTTCACAGGTCTTTCTGAAAATTTTGCTGGCCAGCAAACCATATACCTTGAATTTTCTGCCAGCTGAAGAGGTCCAAGAAGTTTGCGGGGTCCTCAATGTAAGCCCAGAACAGAAGCAGAACATGGTGAACTCTGCAACTACGACTAATTGTTAAAATGTAAGCGAATATGTCAGGGTAAAGGTGAAGGATTCTTGTAGTGGTGGTTGTTGTACCTAATGACATTAATTGCCTCGATTTTATAACAATCGATAGTGTGGTGGATAGTCTGGTATCAATACTAACTTTATATGTTATGTCGTTTTGACAGTCGATGCCGGGTGTAAAGAGGCAAACGTGGTCGAACCACAAAGAGAATAATACCAAAACCAACAGTGCACAGTACTGCTGTGAATACAGGCTCACGGGCAACTCTGGCAACATCTGATGCGCCTGGATCAAGTATGGATGTGGGTTTTGTTGCTGGTGAGGGGGAAGTGCCGTAGAGGTTGACCTAGATTAAGCAGGTCCAATGGGCAATCTAACACCTTAATTAAGACAATTATGTTAGTTGTAAATGTTACATTTGTTACCAAAAATGATTTGAAGCTTAACAAAGGTAATGGTTACAATATACCACACAATGTTTTACAGCAGTGTCCAACTTTTTCTTTGTTTCACATGTTTTATCAGGTACAAAATTTGTTTACCATAATTTTAAATCATCCTGTATATATTTCTTAAGTTCTTTATTTTATTTAATGCCAAATGTTTTTGATTTGAGGCTCAAAAACAGTAATTTTTTACGAGTTGTATTTATTAAAATAAACTATATAAATTGGGTAAAGTAAAAGCTTAAATTTAATTAATCATTGCTTTTACGAACCTTTGCTTATGAACTTAGAACCACTTTTCGTATATGTTTAGTTTTATTAATTAGTTGTAATTGTTGTAAATAAATTTTAATGTGTAAAATTTTTAAAATACTACTTTTATAGTGTAAATTTAACCAGTGGTTTCAAATTAATAATTAATATTACAATATTTACTTCTGTTTCACTATTAGTGTTTATTTTCAAATTTTCAATCGCATAATAACAATAACAGATACATTTTTACAATTACAACCACCTGTCCTATAAAAACTACAAAACAAAGTCCATTCTATGAGGCTTTAAAGAAAACTCATCCAGTACATCGTTTGTTGTGATAAAAATCTCACAATGGACATTGAGCAAAGCCAGGCCATTTAAACGCGTCTCATTTGTTGTGTTTCTGAGGTAGGATTTTAGTCTTCTTAACGTCGAAAAAGACCTTTCACTTGTAGCAGTTGTTACTGGCAGCGTGGCAAATATTTTTAGTAATGTGTGAACTGCTGGTAGAGTATTTTCATCACACATACTTAGCGCTTCAACAGCACTCTTTGGGTATTTTTTCTGTTTATTGACGTAGCTATACCATACCGATATCTCACCTAATGCAGCATCCTCACTCAACCAACATCCGTGGCATACTTGTCAACAAGTTGTTTTACTTCCATCTCATTTTCTTCAGAAACTTTTAATTTTTCCTTTGTTGGCAAGAGGCTTTGAAAAGATTTTAAAATGCCTTTGTGGTTAATGAAACGCGATTGAAGTTGTTGTATGAATCCAGCCAAGAATGGTATGAATACAGCTATTCTGAAATAATCTTCTAGGTTTCTTGATTCAACATTGCACCTTTGAGTTTGTAGACCTGGTAATCAAGGAATGCGTACTTCAATTTCAAGACTAAAAAATTGCTACTAATAAATTGTCTTTCTAATTTTAACATTTAAAAATCATCTGCAATGTTAGAAAAACTGAAATACATAAAATATTATAGGCCCACTACTAGGCCTGATTGCGTTTTTGCAATCTGAGTAAGTTGGCCTTTTCTAAAAAACTACTCCCCAAGCTTCGAGATGTACATAAGCCTACGACTATAATATTTACGCATACCATAATGTACTCGTACCTACTGTAACCCGTGATATTACTAAACGTAAACACAAACAAAGCAACAGTAAATTTTAATATTTTCTTGTAGTAACACAACACGTGTTTTGGTGCTTAAGTAGTTTATGTCCTGTCCACAATAGGCTTTAGTTCAGTAAAAAAATAAAACCATGACATCCTTCATAGTAATTTCTATGGTTGACAGTTACTTTTTATGTACAGGCCTACTATTTTTATTTTTACTACTAATTTATTGTACTTACTTTCATTTCCATCTGTCCTTGGTTTGTGCAGCCAAGCTGACAATAACTTAGAACTTGTGGTTGACGTTTCATCCCTCTTTTTTTCTCTCGTATCTTTTCTGCGCCACTTTTATAATTGCGTTTCATATTAGAAGAGAACACTAATGGATTAAATTAAAACCTTAAAAAAAACTAACAAAATCTATGACAAAACTAACAATCGGAAACGCGAAAGAAAAGTCTGTAATACTGTACTGCACGGACGAAGTGTTACAAATCACTGACACTAATAAGGCCTAAGGCGTTGATATTGTTGGTAAGGGTTGTGTGGTTGGCTAAACTGTATAAGCGAGTTGATCACCTGACCACTTTATGACTCATGCGCGTGCGCACATACCACTCTTGTCGTGGACCCTGTCATCGAAGGAACAGATGCCGGATGGGCTGGCGCCACTACAAGTCAGCCCGCATCCGCTCGGAAGGTACTTTTCTATAATTCATGCCATACCGGATAAATAAAAAAATTATACGATTTATAGTCAACATTCAACTATTGGGTTTTTCTAGCAATAACCAACATTATTTTGTCTTCACGTATGAAAACATTTTTTTACCTCCAGTAACCGATATTATCGCTTTATTTATTGAGGCTTCTTACTCGTTTTTGGGACCTCTTTTACAGGCTCAAGGGGGGGGTTGTAACCCGGAAAACCCCCCCCATCGCTACGCCACTGACTATAATGGCCAGAATAAATTATACTTTTCTAAGTAGAGCCCAGCACGAATCTTCCAAACCAATAGTCATTATCTGAAATACAAAATGCCTTGTGAAGAATATCATAGACTTGACATTTGGAATTTGGTCAACTATCGCGATTGGTCCACTCAAACTTCCAATTAAGCTTGAAAAACAAACATATTTATAAAGCATAACGACTTTGACATTTATTTATGATAATAAGAAATAGCGAACCACAGTTCGAGGCTAAGCATCTTTATGTCATTGGGGGGATCCTTAACCTTTTGTAAAAAATAGAGACACGAGGACAGTGTGACGATCACCTGAGAAACCTCGTCGAATTACCTGCTTGTTAGCCTGAGTCCAGACTCGATCCAGGATGTCGTGCCTTAATCACATAATTTGTGTGACTAAAATGTTTATATCTTTGAAATTGGTGAATTCATGCAAGCATGGGAAGTTTCAAAATGAGTATAAGGGTTGTAGTATTTATTACATTTAATTTACAATTATAAATAGTACATCAAATGGAAGAACAACTAAAACAGTTTTGTTGGTACACCTGTTTCCCCTGCCTTCCATTAGAAAGTGCTAAATAGTAAAGATGGCGACTAGTGAACAGAAAGATTTTTGTGTTTACAGTTTGCAAGGACTGTATCTGTAGTTCCGTATTGAGTTCAAATGTAATCCTGCAAGTGATAATAACATCCGTAGATTGTGTCATCTGTGTTAGCAAAGGGAAGAGTAAGGGGACGGTTAAAAGTAACTGAAGAACGTGTGAGAGAGTCTTTCACCCCAAGAAATCAGTTCAAAAGTCTAGTAGTTAATTAGCAATTCCAGTGAGAGTTTTGAGGAGAGGCTTGTTGTCCTTATTGTTT
>JAGFPH010004292.1:12358-27956 GCA_018207615.1 Philaenus spumarius
CCCCCGTATTGGGGGTATTTTAAATACACAGAGCATTGCGTGCTTCGCACGCCAACCCCCGTATTGGGAGTATTGTCAATACACAATGCATTACAGCTCATGCTTAAACTCTTGTAAAAAATAAAATAAGTATATATGCAAAATCAAACGGCGCATAATATTTAAATCATATTTTAGTGCTAATCTCTTTAAGGTAAAATACCTGACTATAATTAACAATATACATATTTTCCTTTCCCTGGGAGCTAGGTTGGGCCGTGGCCACCCTCTGCCCTTAGGTATGGGTTCCCTTGTATATAAGTATGGTTACAATAGCTTTGCACTGTGTTGGCAGGTTTGTGTGTTTTCAATGTTGGTAATTGTACACGTTTTGTTTTGTTCAGAACCAAAAGCATTTGCAGTTCAAAATACAAGCTGAATTTTACACTATTGGTGTATTTCGACAATATTATAAATTATAAATAAAGTCAGACCGGGTAAGCGAAGCTCGACATTCCCAACCATAGGGAAATCTTGCAGTAGCCTACACTTAAATGTTACACAAGCCAACATCAGATCCATCCACCTATGTAAACAGTACGGTAAAAATGAAATTAAATCCGTGAAACTTTAATAAGATTTTCTTCCTTTATAATTGGCCGAGTCTGAAGTATTTGCCCAGTTGGGCCTAGAGGTTGTAATCAACTTAAATTTAATAATCCAAAATCTTAATTAACAAACCTGCGTTGAATCCTTAACATTGTATTTCTCTAATAAAACATGGCCGGGAGCAAATTTAGTTAAAATGTCTTCATGTTGTTGATTTCCTTTTTACTTTCTCACTATACTATATAGTATAGAGAAAGTATAGTGATCGCAAAAAAAAACGATGTTGGGTTTTTGTGGAAATATCCATTTTGGATCCCCTGAGTAAAAAGAAAATGGTGTTTACAAAATGTCTGTATGTCTGTCTGTATGTATACAAAGCTATAGAGAGAAAACTACCAGATTTTGAACAAATTTGCTCCAAACATGTAAATTAGGCCTGCATAGATGCACGAAAAAAAGTTTTGAACATTTTGAAAACCAAACCTCTTTTTGGCCAAAAAAACCCCCAAAAAATCTGTTATAATTTTTTTTTTAAAAATAACGGCCCTAACGATTTTGATAAAATTTAGCTTATTTGTAGCCCTTAGTGTACCCTACCATATGCAGAAAATCTTTAAAAAAATTCTCGCTTAGCTAATAATAATAATAATATCAGATTTTTGAAGTTTTTTTTACCAAAAAGAGGGTTGTTTTCAAAATTTTGCAAATCCTTTTCGTGCATCTAATAGGCCTAATTAACATGTATGGTGCAATTTTGTTCGATTGAATAGTTTTCTCTTTAGCTAATAATAATAATAATATTTATTACTTACTCTCCTATTTTAATGTACTATCCCCTCTCCTACTTTAATACAATTATGCCGTCACAGTTGGGGTTACATACGGGGGTTGGCGTGCGAAGCACGCAATGCATTTTGTATTGAAAATACTCACAATATTGGCGTGCAATGCACTGTGCGTCGGCCGCTTCTCACAGTGTTCAGTGTCAAGCTCGCATGTGTGTCCTTAACAGTGAACGTATTAATAATTTTTGGCACTTTCTGGCACCGTTTATTAAATTTTGTCTATTTACGTTTTGGTTTTGACTACCAAAAAAAGATAATTCGTTATTTTCAGCTTACAAATAATAGGGATAGTTATATAAACTATTAATGTAAAATACGTTAAATGTTTTGAAAGTACAAGATCGTTTGTTGACATTTTCCAAGTCAAATTAAACAAATGTTCACAAAAATACCCTCAGAATGCTTTTTTAATTGTAAGTTTTGGCTCTACAATAATAAAACTATAACGAACTTAAAACAGCGAGTCAACGCATCGTATTTGTACAAGTGGCTTAAACTATAAAGGGGCGTGGCTTAAACTAAAGGGGCGTGGTTAAAATATACGTTACAATATCTTCTTTATCTATATAAATAAAAATGTAAATGTGCGTTTGTTCAAAATCGATAATCTCCGAAAGTTCTTCACTGATCGCTTTGAAATTTTGACACAAACTTTTACTTGAATACAAGCGTGTTTTTATATACTTTTAGAAAAAAAGCAGCATCCATTGAAGATAAACACAAACAAAAGTATACTAAATATTTTACGGCAATGGGAAACGCCATAACTAAATAATAAAGAAATATGTTTATCGTTGATACAGTAATCAGCTGTTTGCTTTAATATTTCCATTAACAGCTGATTTCAAACTTTGAAGCAATTATTTGTAATTCTAACTTTTAGGTTAGGTTTTGATTAAAGTGTAGACCTGAGTCTTGCTGGTTCTTTTAACTTTTATTATAACTGCTGTTATAACATATGCGAAATAATTTCATTTGGACATTTACCATCTTAGGGTTATTACCAGCTTTAGGGTTATTATTAATCCTACACATTTATTATAAAAAAAAACCCCATAACATAATTATGTGTATGTGTATAGAAAGTTCCACGTGGTTGGCGTGCGGAACACGCAGGGGTCTCCCCTAGTTAACAACAATAATTCGACCAAGCAAGTGATGTGAGTTTAGCGAATTTCCAAAATTATTGTTTTATGGTTTCGACCAACTATTTGAGAAGTTGATCTATTCACGAATGAGCTGAATAGCTCAGGTTATGGACAGCTTCGCTTCGCTCGCAAAGTAAAAACTCGGTCGTCGGCCTCGGATGAGAAATCCCCCTTCTGAAATAGAGGGGGGGGGGGAACCCCTCGGATCGTCGGCCCTTCGGTAAAATCCTCCACATGGATTTGAACCGGGTACTTTTATGGTATTTGGGGTTTTAATCGATTTTGGGGGAACCAAGCAAGCTGCACGGTCGTGTAAAAAAACAAAATGTGCAGAATAATATGCTACATTTTTTTTTACATAAATCCCCCAAAAAGTTTCATTCTGGTCCGAAAAATAACAAAAAATAATTATTTCCGATAGAAAACGTACTTCCGGTTGCTAGATTATTTGGCTAACAAAATCATCCGAGCGATAAATGAAAATATCTTCAGAACGGTTTGAGATGCGGATGTGCGTTTTTCACCATTGATTTTGTCTTAAAATTCTACATTTAAATGACGTATCATATGAACACTTTCCTATTAAAAAAAAAACTTATCTTATTAAACGAGCAATTCTTGTATATAAATTTATTTCGTTGATCTCGCTAATGGCTCTAACGAATTGGATGAAAATTTGCATACAGGGGTGTTTTGGCGTCAGAAATCGAATGCGCTAGGTCTTATGTTTACAAAAATGCGCTAATTAGCTCTTTTCGCCTATGTAAACTATGAACTTCTTTTATATACCACCTTTGAAGTCACTAACTAGGCGAAACATTATAGATACAATCCAGATGTTTTACAAACATATGTCAATCTGTTAATTTTAGCTCCAGATGTTTATACCTACTACTTAACAAACATAAATCACTAGCAATGAATCAGATGGTATAATTTTAAACTTTTCTCAACTTTATTCTTTATTCAAACACAAAACGTACTAAAACATTATTTTTGTGCTGTTATTAACCTTTTCACCAGTTTCTGCATTCTTTGTATTTCTATATAGGTAATATAAATTATCTTATGATTATAGTAAAATTATTATTTGTTATTTATAAAAATACTGAGCGATGCTCGGTCACTCAGGTACGTTACATTAAATTGGCGGATCCAAGATGGCGGACCAAATTCTCGACATCTTAATACAGTAGAACCTCTTTAATCCGAACCCCTGTAATCCGAACGTCCACTAATCCGAACGCAATAGGGGTGAAATTTAAAATAATAATTTGAATTTTTTCTACTGTAGGCCTAATATTTTCCATACTAAGTTTATCATAAATATACTGTTTGCCTACTATTTGAATTAAATAAAGAATGTTTTAAATTGCACAGTATTTCTCATTTTTCTGTAACACTTATGATCCATTTTAGCCACGTTTCAACTGTTAAGTTATGTGAAAAGCACAATATGTTCTGTAATCCGAACCATTCGATAGTCCGAACCCTCACGGTTATAATTAGTTCGGATTAAAGAGGTTCTACCGTAAATAGTATTTTTACATATAGTACTGTAGGTTCCTCAATCACATCTATTTTGAAAATTGTTTTATATACGAAATATTAATCCGTTCTCAGACTTTTCACTCACACTTTATATTATTTTTAATGACACCCCAAAACGTGTTCTGGGGACCATGATCGGTGCTCATTTACTACTCCCGACCTTAGGTTTCACCATAAGGGTCAATGCAATAGGTCGTGTCTATGGAAATTCGCTAATAATCAAGCAAGTTAGTTCTGAGAAGTTTTTACAAGCCTGCCGATACCTGGAATTTTGATCACTGAACTTTACGAGGCAGGAAATTATTTGATGGGCGTCATCAGCAAGTGAATTAGGAAGTGATGTTACCCTTATTACTAAACATGTCGTTCGCACAAAGCCCGTAGCTTCTTTTGACAGAAATGCAATTATATTTTCGTGAAATATTTTTATCCTTTCAACAGTTAGAAGAAAAAAAAAACACTGTGTGGAAAAGACATCTCTTCAGATAAAGTGCAAACAGCGGGAATCGAGCTCGTGTATTTTGTTACGGTGAAATGTATTTTAAAAATTACAAACTTGTGAATTTTGTTTAGCTTCTTAAAGTAGTAGAAATACTTGAAATTTACTTGGTTCTGTTGGTTTTGGACTGAAGCATTGTCTATTGTGGATGTTCTTATAACAACACTAAAGTACGCCTACATTGCGTCAATTTGTGATTGTATAAGTAGATTGTTATTATTAGTTATCCACACTCGGAAGTGTCCAATAGTAGCAGAGCCAATGAGTTTATTTTTGAGAGTCGACAAACAGTATGGTATATACAGGGTTGCTGGTGATAAAACTTCGGGAGATGGTTCTATGGGTCAAAATAAAGAGACAATGCATAACAGCATACATACCGACCATATTGTTGTGTTTGTATAGCATGCCGGGTTGAACAAACCAATTATTACACATAACTTAACTATTATCCTTCATCCTATTGTTTTGATAGGTACACACAAATTCTCCTAATATGTTTCTTACACACAGGCAGTTTATGTGCAATAATTGGTTTGTTCAACCCGGCATCCTATACCAACACAACAATATGGTGGGTATGTCTGGGTATGTATGCTGTTATTATCGTTAACTTAGCTATTATGATTCATCCGATTTTTTTTGACAGTTAAGCTGGTCGTCCACTAGGTCGGTAGAAAGGTGCGGCGCGGAAAACTACCGCGCTCGAACAAAATTTACTTACGACGAAATAATAACTTTGTTTAGAATCATATTACTTAAAAACTAAAAGATCTAGAATCTAGAACAACCTAATCTGATTTATTATTTAGGGCAAACATTTGGTAATAACTTGTTAATTTATTTTTTTTAATTGAAAAATTATAAGAGTAATTTTTACAAGGAAAAGGAAAATTTATTTAATTCTAACATAAAAGCTTCGTCCATTAGGGAGGTAGCGCGGCGCCGTTTTCGAATACATGAAAAACTGTTGGAGGTCGGTACAGCGCCACGCCTCTCTACCGACCTAGTGGACGAAGCCTAGGTCGGAATTTGTTGGGTTCGGATAACTTCGACTGTACTCGGCAACATTCGTACCTAACAAAATGTCATATCGGCAGCTGATCTACAACCACAACATAGTCTTTCTGCACGTGTCGCAATTCAAAGGTGAATATATTTTGTAGATTCATTACTAACAAAAAAGTATTTGTCCTTCTTCCTTACAATTTTACCTACTTGCATACAATATTTTTACAAAATAAACGGTATCAGTTAACTGACACAAACTTTCTCCCAACTTACTGTAGTCAAAATAATATTGTTTTCAATCATTTTATTTATTACTTTTTAGAACAAAACAAAAAAATAATATTCTACCTACGTCAATCGTATAAAAAAATTATTGTCCTAGGCGGGATTCGATCGCGTGACCTTTGAGTTACTGGCCGTGATCGCTACCATGGTGCTACCTCGTGCGGCCGCCGCCGCGATGCTAGATTGACAACATAAACTTGTTTATTTTTAAACATTTCCCCATAATTTTAAAACGCCGACGTTTTGATAAAAGCGGGTGGTGTCATTTTGTTTGACATCTTAAGCACTATAAATACTGAAAATTTGATCAAAATCGTTAGAGCCGTTTTTGAGAAATTTGAATTTTTGTCGTTTTTTATGGGTTTTTAGGGGTAAATTACCCTTAAAAATTAAATATTCCAAAAAATGAAAAAAACGCCTGGAGATATTAGGGTTTAGTACCTACATACCAAATTTCATGAAAATTGGACCAATAGTGTCCTCTCTGGTCGTGTATACATACTGACAGACAGACACCACTCTAAAAACACTTTTTTGGGTTCAGGGAACACCAAAACAAAAAATGCCACTAAAAATATTTTTGGGTTCAGGGAGCACCAACACAGATAATTGCACTAAACCATTTTTTGGAGTTCTGGGAGCACCAAAACAGATAATTCAACTGAAAATTCAAATTCGAACATTTTTACGAAAACAATACTTTCTCCATATACTACGTATAGGGTGGAGAAAGTAAAAAGTATTTCACCTTTTAGAAAAAACTATGGCAAATATAAACAAGTAGGGTTTGTTTCATACAAAATGTAGAAAATGTTATAGTTGTGTTGAAAAATTTGTATTTTTAGGAAAAATAAAACTTTTTGCGATAAAGTTATAGATTATTAGTTGAATTAATACAACAGTGCAACCAATCTGTTGTTCATTTCAAAAACGTAATGTCTCAAGTTCATGTATTTTAATTAAAACCCTTAAACTGTCCATGCAATTTTTTTTTTTTTTTTTTTTTTTTTTGCAATGCCAAGCCATTTCGTTGCGTGTGCAAGCATATTTTAAAAATGTCGCCAAATATAGTAATTACAAACCAATCCAAAAGTGTTCCATAGTTTTTTTTTGTAGAGAATAGTTCACAGAATTCATATATGATTGTAAAAATTGATTGATGTAAAATTACAAAGTTATTAGCTAAAGAAACAAAAAATTTAAGTAAAATTTAAGGAAAAGTTGAACTTTAAGCATACACAAGAAATAGTAAAAATTGTTTGTTTGTTTTTTTCAAAATTTAAAAAAGTTTGGTAATTTAGTTCTAAATAGAACTGTATAAAAATATATATCAATTTCAAATTTATTATTTTGAAAACACAAGTTTTTATGTTCCTACTACAAGACTGCTAACACAACTAGGCCTAATATTAATTTATTACTACATGCTTTGCCCAAAAATTTAATATTATTATAACAATGTGCAGAGAATAGTTTTATCCTTGAATACTGTCAAACCATGACTGAATATTAGGTGATCAAAATGGGGAGAAAGATACTGCGCCGCGCCGCGCTCTAAGTGGGCGAGGCTCTCCCATCGATGTATTTATACATCGATGGGCTCTCTAGCACGGCCCTCTCTACCGACCTAGTGGACGACCAGCTTTTTACACCATCCGATAGGGAATTGAAATGGCTCCAAAAAAGATGCCTTGACATTTTTTGTTAAAATGTATGGTTTTTGTGTATTTTAGGTTTGAAATTTTCAAACAGCCCCCATTTTGAAACGCTTTATTGGATTTAATCGCTTATTTTTCTTAAATCATTTCTATGTTAAACTTCATTCAAGGTTTGAACTCAATCGGTCAAACATTATTATATGAATTATTTAGTAAAAGAAACAAAATATTGGATATCTGGAAAACGAAGCGTTTTAATTCTTGATTTTCTCTTTATTTTGACCCATAGAGCCATTTCCCGAAGTTTTTGACACTTTCCTGTATGTACTCACGAAGACAGGTAAAGATTTTAGGAGGCGATTCTACTACTCAAAATTATAAAAAAAATTCGTTTGGAAATTATTACTTTTCGAAGTACTGTGTCCTCATTTTACTAGCGAATTTTCATAGGAAAAATGAGCTATTGCAGTGGCCCTTATGGTGAGACCCAAGGTCGGGAGTAGCAAATGAGCACCGATCACGGTCCCCAGAACACGTTTTGGGGTGTCATTAAAATCATATATATGTATATATGTGTTCGCACTCTAGCGGCCGCATTTTAAGTCCGATTTGGTTCAAATTTGGTAAACATGTTGGTTGTCTACGTCGCTCGGACGAGTTCGTTAGCCAAAAAAGTCCAACAATCGGAAGCACGTTGTTTGTCCGGAAGTAACTATTTTTTTAGTTTTTTCCTACGAGGATGGATTTGTTTTTGAGTTTTTTCTACAAATATAAATGTAGGATGTTATTCTGCACATTTTGTTTTTTTACGTGACCTTATAGCTCGCTTGGTTCCCCCAAAATTGATCAAAACGTAAAGTACCATAGAAGTACCCGGGTTCAAAGCCATGTGGTGGATTCTACTGTGGGATTGGCAATGCTTTGTGTGTTGAAGATACTCCCAATACGGGGGTTGGCGTGCGAAGCACGCAATGTTTTGTGTGTTGAAGATACTCCTAATATTCGGAATGGCGTGCGAACCATTTTTCAGCTATTCAGCACCGTCGCGTGAATTGACCTGCTTCCCAATTTTTTGTTTGAAACCTTAAAACATAGGCCTATAAAATTGCTCAACTCATGTCAGCGGTTCAGCTGCGTGGTCGAATTATTTTTCTTACTAAACATTTAATATCTTTGGAAATATGAAATATATTCACCTCAAATTTTGTGTACATATTTGGGGGAAATCTTTTACCCTTGTTCAGACGTCCTTTTGTGTACTATAAAAATGGCGGCCATTTAAAATGTCTAATGCCAAATATCTCTAAAACCGCTAACTTTACCAAACAAATTTACTTAACAAAAATAATTAACTTTTCAATAACAAACAAAATGGTGTTTTTATTTTCCCCGTAGCCCAAAAGGTAACTGAGTTATAGGCTAAACACTGAAAAAAGTAATTTCATGGTGTTGTAATGATACCGGAACAACGATAGCCGGATTTTGGTTCGCTTCAACGACCAGCGGACCGAGTTTGCTTCCCTGCTACAGAAACTGCCCTACGATAAAATCCCCTCGCGGATTTGAACCATGCACTTTTATGGTATTTTAATTTTTGATCGTTTTTAAGGGAACCAGACGGGCTACAAGTTCGTGTACAAAAAGTTCCATTCTTGTGCGAAAAATCTTTACAAATATTAATCTGGACAAAAAAGTACTACCGGTTGTTGGATATTTTGGCTAACGATCTCGTCCGAGCCACTTAAAAACGAACGTGTGTACCAATTTTGGACCGAATCGGATGTAAAATGCGGCCGTTAGAGTGTGAACACCTATATATGTATATATTACAATTTTTAATGCCACAAAATAGTGTTCTGGGGACCGTGATCGGCTCCCATTGACCATTCTCGACCTTAGGGTCTCACCTAAGGGTCACTCCGACAGCTCACCTTTCCTATGGTCGGCACCGAACTAACCGAGCACACACAACACAGAAACAAATTTAATTGTGTGCTCAAGACCACACGGGAGAAGTGAAAACGTTTTATTTGACACAACTTACGAAATGAGGAAGCACAATGTCCATTTCAGAGGTATTACTAATTAGACTATACGTTGTATTAACATTAACAGAGTAAGCCTATGATGAAGGCTGTTACACTTATATACCCAACTCAAATGTACTAAATTAGCAATGCGATCGTGGCCTAACAATGCTGACCGGCTAAAGCGCTAGTCTATGGTGGTGGACTCTGTTGGTTCGAATCTCGGCAAGGCCTACACTTTTTTCAAACAGATGGTATAGAGCGTTTCACTTTAGGAGCGGTTCACTTTAGGAGCGTTTCACATTAAGAGCGTTTCACTTTAGGAGCGGTTCACTTTAGGAGCGGTTCACATTAAGAGCGTTTCACTTTACGAGCGGTTCACTTTAGGAGCGTTTCACATTAAGAGCTGTTCACTTTAGGAGCGGTTCACTTTAGGAGCGTTTCACATTAAAGCCCCGGTTTCTAAGACCCACGTCGAGCGTCCGGCGCGATTGTTGAACGTGATGACCACGTCAACGCTAGAACAGAGTGAATGGAAGAGCATTGGCGTGGTTTCTTAGACCACGTCCGGCTGCCGACGTCGCGTCAGCTTTTCGAAGGTCCGGCGTGATATCTCAGCGTGGTACGCTCTGGATAGGTCTCAGTCTATTCCGGCGTGGTTTCACTGCGCAATATACTGCTTTTAATTTCTTTAAGCAACTTGTTTTTGTAATTGCTGTGAAATATTTAGCTATTTCTCAATTGTTGTAAAAGAAAAAAAACGTTGAATTACTACTCGATGTTGGTATCTTTGAAAAGCACATTAGTTTAATGATAAATGTAATAGACTCAAACAAAAAATATACAGTGATGCAAAATTAATTTAATGATAAGAACTTACGCTTGCAATACAAGGGGTTCAATTTATCAAAAATAATTATTGTTAAAGGTTTGATAAAAATGTTTGTCTGATCACTTTCAAAAAAGAAAAATTGTTTGATCACGTACTTGACGATTTAGTCACTTTTCTGAATGGCATTCAGCCGCCAATTCACAGAAATCTTTTCACTGCAAAAGAAGTCTTTAAACTTTTCTCGTACGTAGTAAGCCAAACGTGTTTTCTTCCTGTTGTTAGCTCTCTTATAGGTATCAAATTTTCTGTAGGTAGAGGAAGTTTATCTTCGTCTTGGTTGGAGCAACGAATTTTTGCCACTCTAAATAAGTTGTGGAAAACATCCGCAGCTAGAATCAGGTTGTCAACAGTTTCAGGAGTGATAGCAATTTGTGTAAAAAAATACTGTAAAGTACTGGGATAGGATCCCAAATACATTTTCACTGTACCGCCATGATCGACAATGTCTGTAGATGAATGCAAACTATACACCTGAACCTAAAAATTACATATTTTTCAGAGGCAAGTTCCAAGCTATAAACAGAACTAAGTTTTACTATGAGTGTAGGCCTATGTGCGTTTAAACACTTTTTCTAATGGAATTGAGCTGCCAATCCACTGAACAATTTTCATTGCAAAAGAAGTCTTTAAACTTGTCTCTTACACTATAAGCTAACTGAGTTGCTTTCCTGCCAGTTGTAGCAACATCATAATTCTGACACATGTTAAACATAGATATCTGAGATCTAGTTGCTTTCACAGAGCAAGAAATAGATTCGCGCCGTCAAATACGAGCTTTTTACAAACCAGTATCGCGTTGAATCACGGCGTGATGTAAGTAACGCCGGCTTCACCGACTTGCCGTTCTTGAACATCACGGCGTAGTTATCACGGCGTGGTTATCGCAGCGTGGTCTTACAAACCGAGGCTTAAGAGCGTTTCACTTTAGGAGCGTTTCACATTAAGAGCGTTTCACTTTAGGAGCGTTTCACTTTAGGAGTGTTTAACATTTATAGCGTTTCACTTTCGGAGCGTTTCACAAAATGCATGGCGAAACGCGTGACGGTAAAATCAGATTCACCCCCCAGCAAAAAGAAAACTATATACTCTGCGATACAAACATGTATAAATATTTTTTGGACGCGGTGCGCCTATAAAAGTTATTTACACTATAAAAACCCTGGAGCGTGGAGAGATAATTACAAAATATTGGTATAAATCTAGCTTTGGATTGATTGCATGATTTTAATAATAACTTTAAATACAAAGTTATTTAATATAGTTGGGATTATTTAACTTTTTCATTTCTCCAATACATTTTTAATTTGTTCCTTTTCCCCGGGGATTTTTTGCGCCTCTTTGACGGCTCTCATGGGCTCCACTAATTAAAAAATAATGAATCTATTTTTATATTTAATTACACTCATACTTTAAGCTTTCTCCGCATACTTTCTTCGTTACCGTGCTGCAAGTGTAATTAAATTGTATTACTTATACATAATTAGGTAGCAAAGCACCGCTCTTGCAAATTGATGCTTCCTTACAGACGTAGAAAAATACATATCTACAAAAAAGGTTTTCCCTGTTTTAGTTTTCTGTTTTCATTTAAATTGAAAGTATTAAATTGGAATATATTAATGTATTATTTAACTAATGTAAAATATAAATTTAGTAGATAGGAATTTTCGATTATTTTCTATGATAACCTATTACTCTCTAAAATAACTTATAGCCAAAGATAATGCTAGGTATACAAATCCTAAAGAAAAAAAAACACAGCTGTTAGTATAGCATTTGCTACGTTGCTACTATATAACTTATCACAGCTGATTAGACTTACTGTACCAACGCTGATCATCTGTATAATGTCAAATTTCTAATAATTTGGAATGCTTCTTTTGTCTATATATATAAAAGCGAAATACCACTCACTCACTCACTCATCATGATTTCTCAAAAACTACCGAACGAATTGAAATGCAATTTGGTATGTAGCTTCATCTAGGGCCATAGGTGCTCACTAAGAAAGAGTTTGAAAAAATTCGAAATTTTAGGGGGGTTTGGGGGGATCAAAGTTATTAAATCACGATTTCTTCAAAACTACCAAACGGATTGGAATGCAATTTGGTGTGTAGCTTCCTCTAGGGCCATCAGTGTTCAATAAAAAAGGGTTTAAAAAAATTCGACATTTTAGGGGGTTTGGGGGATCAAAGTTACTAAATCACGATTTCTCCAAAATTACCGAACAGATTGGAATGAAATTTGGTATGTAGCTTCTTCTAGCGCCATAGGCGCTCACTAAGAAAAAGTTAAAACAAATTTGAAATTTTAGGGGGGGGGGGGTTTGGGTGGATCAAAGTTATTAAATCATGATTTCTTCAAAATTACCGAACGGATTGGAATTAAATTTGGTATGTAGCTTCCTCTACGGCCATAGTTGTTCACTAAGAAAGGGCATGAAAAATTTCGAAATTTTTAGGAGGTGTTTGGAGGGATCAAAGTTACTAAAATCATAATTTCAGATCTTTTATTATTATGACAATAGTGCTGTTATTATTTAAGATCTATATATTTATAAAAGCCAAATACCACTCACTGACTGAACACTTAAAAAGAATACAATTACGTTAAAAAGACTGAAAATACCAACCACCACGGGCAACGCCGTACGGGTCAGCTAGTATTATATACATGTGTTCGTACTCTAGCGGCTGCATTTACGTCCGATTTGATCTAAATTTGGTAAACATGTTGGTTGTCTACGTCGCTCGGACGAGTTCGTTAACCAAACACACCCAACAACCGGAAGCACGTTTTTTTGACAGGATGTAACTATTTTTTGAGATTTTTCGTACGAGAATGAAACTGTTTTAGAGTTTTATATAAGCAAATAAATGTAGGATTTCATTCTGCGCATTTTGTTTTTTTACACGACCTTGTAGCTCACTTGGTTCTCCCAAAATCGATCAAAACGTAAAATACCATAAATGTATCTGGTACAATTCTTCCGATCCAAGGCCCAACGGCCAAGTTTGTACGCCGCGAGCGAAGCGAAGCACTCCGTAAGCCAAGGCCTCAAGGACGAGGTGCAAACTCGAAATCCGGGGCTAGAGACTGAGCTACAAACACATTCTACTAATATATTTCCTACACGCGGGCAACACCTTCGTGATTAGAACAATTTCCCAAATAGTTGGTTGAAACTCTAAAACACATAAAGTTAATTTTGAAAATTTGAAATTCGAAAAGTGAATTATAAATTAAAATAATTCGACTACGCAGCTGAACCGCTGACGTAGTTGAGCGAATTTACTGAATTTAGTATATATATATATTAGGGTTTCAACCAACTATTTTGAAAATTGATCTACTCTCGAAGGCCTATGTGTACAAATACCGGGTGTCCCACGAAGAGGTCCCTATTTTTGAATTGATATGACAGACGTATAGAGCGCGCTACAGACTTGAAATTCTACAGTCGTGACTAACACATATGTAAAAGAAATACCCCTGAGTATCAATTAATTCTGACTGATCCAAACAAAATGGCGGAAAAAAAATCAGCAATCGTATTTTAAGGGTAAACCTTCTTTTATTTAGAATAGGAACAGCTACAGCTGTTTAGACTATTTTAAATCTATCAGCTGACTGCGTGTATCCACAACAATGAACATATTTGGTAATAAACATTATCATTTGTTATTAAGTTGCATTGTAAAGTGTCTTATGTACCATGCCGTTTTCAACTGAGCAAAAAGTGAAATGTTGTTCCTGGGCTATCGCCTTTGAAAATGATTATGAAGCAATAAGGTGTTTTAGGGAAAGGTACCCAGATGTGGTTCCACCGTCAAGGAAATCTATTCGTAAGTGGAAGACTATCCTACTAGAAACGGGGACAATGCAAAAAAATACCATAGATCCTCCAACATAGAAAATGAAGAAATCGTATGTGCTGCTTTCATGGAATCTCCAAATGTGCCAGCTTCATGGACTGGCCCCCAAGGTCTCCAAACTTGACTGTTTGTGACTTTTTTCTGTGGGGCTTTTTGAAGGAGAAGGTTTATTGTCATAACATTGCGACAGACGATGAACATTGCGACAGACGTTTATGAGGCTAATAAACCAAACCAAACCAAACCAAACTAATGAGGTTGATCGAAGAGGAACTGTTTGTTGTTGATACCTCGAGAGTTGTTCAGCAAAGAGTAGGCCTATGACTGTTTTCTAATTCGTTGTTATCAGTGCATTGCGATCGATGGACATCAGTTTGAATAAGGTTTATGGATCAAATAGATTTAATTTATTTATGAGTTACTTATATCTTTAATTCCCTAACGTTGTTTAGTGCTTAGTAACATCGTTAAAATTCAATAATTATGTTGTAACACTTAAGCAAATAAAACTATTTTAACGAAAAGGTACTATTTCTTTGATATCCCGCCATTTTGTCCTAATGTGTCAGAATTAACTGATACTCAGGTGTATTTCTTTTACATATGTGTATGTTAGGACTGTTGAGTTTCAGGTTTGTAGAGTGTTCGGTGCATCTAATATATTAATTCAAAAATAGGGACCTCTTCGTGGGACACCCGGTATATTAGTAGAATTTGTGTGTACCTAAACCTCCAGCTTCGACTCGCGCGCTCTTCTTACTACTCGCAGTGGGAAATCTCGGTTCGCTAGTGCGCACCCTGACCTCGCGGCTTTGGGTTACGGATTCTTCAGCTTCGCTCGATGCGTACAAACTCAGCGTCGGTCTGGGATCAGAAGATGCCCCCACGTGGATCCGGGTACTTTTATGGTATTTTAAGTTTTTGTCGATTTCGGGGGAACCGAGCGAGCTATAAGATCGTGTAGAAAACAAAATATGCAGAATAATAGCCTACATTTATTTTCTTATTTAAAACTCTAAAACAGTTTCATTATAGAACGAAAAACCTAAAAAGGTTGTTGGTTTTTTGCCAACGAACTCGTCCGAACGACTTGGACAACCAACCAAATTTGGACCAAATCGGACTTAAAATGCGCCCGTTAGACTGCGAACACACACACACACCAGTGGCGGTCCTAGCCTTAAGTTTTGGGGGGGTCACCGTCGTGTGTTTTATTTTTTAT
>JAGFPH010004292.1:95892-106857 GCA_018207615.1 Philaenus spumarius
ATCAAGTTATAGAGGGAAAACATATAATTAAATATTTACATACTTAAATAACTAAAACTTAACAATGTATTTACAGTTCCATAACTTCCATATCATATTCCAATATTAGAAATAATGAAAACAGACGATCTTAAAACGTCGTGATAGTGATCTCAACTTTATTCTCAACCCATGTACCAACACTTCGAACGGTGTCCAACCGCCATTTTTTGTATGTCCTTTATCGCCGAGCGGTTTCATTTGTTTTATCTCATTTTGTAATTCAAGTAAAGCTAAATAAAGTATATAGTTTAATTCTTTGATTTATTCTCTACACTTTTTTATCCCTTACACTTTCTTATTATTATATGCCATTTTGGGACAAGTGATATATTCCTAAATTACTATTCAAAACAGGCCTAGTTTTGTTAGCAGTCTTGTAGTAGGAACATAAAAACTGGTGTTTTCAAAATAAGAAATTTGAAATTGATAAATATTTTTATACAATTCTATTTAGAACTAAATTACGAAACTTTTTTACATTTATGAAAAAAATTACAATAATGTTTACTACTTTTTATGTAAGCCTAAAGTTAAACATTTTCCTTTCGTTACTGAGCATGATTGTTTCTTGAGCTAATTACTTTCTTAATTTTACTTCAATAATTTTTTTACTGGGATATATGAATTCTTTAAACCTTTATCTACAAAAAAGCTATGGAACACTTTTGACTTGGTTTAGAATAAACGTATAAAAACATGGTTAAAATACAAAAACTTGGACGATTTTTAACAAATTCGAAGAATACGGCCATTTTGGGAGCTTACCGTTAGAGATACGGAAAAAATCTAGAATACAATTTTGTTTAAAATTTAATTTGCTACTAGCAAAATGTTATTAGTTTTTAAATTCGACTTACGGTTAAGCCACAAACTGGCTTTGGAAAAAGCTTACACTGAGAGAAACGGTCCGGCCGCCATTTTTATTTTATTTTAGGGGTTAAAAATGAAAAATGGAAAAACCGTATATATACATGGCTCGGCCTAGGAACAAGGAACTTTCATGCAAAAATCATCAAAATCGGTCAAGGCCTTTGGCCGTAATCGTGAGACAGACACACAGACATACAGACACACAGACACACAGACGAAATGCCGAACGGTCGAGTTAAAACGGAGACCTCGCTTACGCTCGGTCAATAATTATAGCTCCCCAAAATTATAGAATAATTAATTATTTATCTATGAAAACTTATTTAGTACAAAAAGGCTTATTAAAAACATTCATTATTTAAAATTTTTTTTTGGGGGGGGGGGGCACACTGGCGGGTGTTTTTTTTTTTATCTCGTAGTGGGGGGGATTTATAGCTAGTGCAAATTTATTTATAGTATCTAATTACAGGTGAACGAACTCCTAACCTAAAATCTAAGCTTTAGCTTTAAGCGACATCTAAATACTTGTCAAGTTTTTAATTGACCCATTTCAGGTATAAACGAATAGAAACTGAAACAATACACATTTTATCAATTGTTTAATATCTAATAGGAAATACTATTCATATGAATTACAAGACAAATTCCAACCTCGTCTTTGAGCTCTTAGCAAACCTGTTAATCACGGCATTCACATCCACATCTATGTCTCTGTGAATATTTAATTGAGCTAGACCCACAAGTCGTTCCTCTCCCAAATTGTATTCGATTTGCGAATATAATTATAGCTCCCCAAAATTACAGAATAATTATTTATCTATGAAAACTTATTTAGTACAAAAAGGCTTATTAGAAAGATCAATTATTTAAGATTTTTGGGGGGGGGGCGGGCCATGACCCCCTTGCCCCCCCCTCTGGAACCGCCACTGAAACACACACACCCACATATACACAAGTATGTATAATTTTTACCCCAAAACGTGTTCTGGGGACTATGATCGGTGCTCATTTACTACTCCCGAACTTTGGTTTTACCATAAAATGGTCACTGCAATAGCTCAGCTTTCCTAAGGCTAGTCGCTAAAAACAAATAATTCGACCACGCAGCTGGACCGCTGACGTGAGTTGAGCAAATTTCCAAAATTAAATTTATAGGCCTATGTTTTAGGGCTTCAACAAACAATTTGGGAAATAAGTCTACTCACGACGGTGCTGAATAGCTGCAAAATGCTTCGCACGCCAATCCGCATATTGGGAGTGTCTTCAATATTCAAATCATTGCGTGCTTCGCACGCCATTCCGATAATTGGCTCCCGATAATAACAAAGTGCTCCCAAATCAATTTCGTAAATTTAATTTTTTTTTTAATATTCTAAGATGAAGGAGTAAAAATAAAACTTACGAAATCGATTTGGAAGTAATTTTTTAGGTCAAGCACTTTGAAATAAACATTTTTGTCTCTCGAAATTTTTTCTAAAAATTCTTCCTTTTCGAGATATTAGCAACTTTATGTCAATTTATTTCAACACGTTTAGGGCCGCCATTTTGGTTAGAGTGGACCTTTCGAAGTCCGGTTTGCGGCAATGTGTTCTACTAACTAAGACCTTTAATTTTATACCAAACTCGACCTATGCTGCTATTTAAGAATTTTGTCTGACTCCTCGTGGGTTGTCCCCCTTAAGGGATAAAAAAGTGATTATACCTTAAAAGAGTAGACATTTATGGCTATTATTGATATACCAAGTCTCATTACTTTATCTATAATGGTAAAAAATATATTACACCGTTCCGTATCTTTTCAATCACACTGTATATATATATATATATATATATATATATATATAGGGATATATACATATATATATATATGAATTTTAATGACACCCAAAAACGTGTTCTAGGGACCATGATCGGTGCTCATTTGCTACTCCCGACCTTGGGTCTTACCATAAGGGCCACTGCAATAGCTCATTTTTCCTATGGAAATTCGCTAACAAGATTATTAAATCTAATGATTATCGGATGGATTATTTGGGTGATAATGAGAATCAATTTACAATAAGAAGTATGATAAAAACATTTATTGATGTTTGTTTATTTCGTCACTTAGTGCTAGAGCTCTTTATCGCACTGATCATTTTTAGTTATGATTTAATTTAAACATTAAAGATAGAGTCACTTCATACTTTTGAAGTCAAAGTTGGAAGCATTGATTATTATCGAGTGTAGGGATCAATTTTGTGTTTTAATAGATTGGTGGTTAGTAACCTCGGGTATTTAGCAACTAACTTGGCTGCTGTGGATACTTAGCTATTGACATTTGTGTTAAGCCTGTATTAGGTGGTTGATATGTTACTTCTTGCTTTGGTACAGATATCAGCTTGAATCCTGGCACTTAGCTTCGCCCTGTCGCGATGGGCCGTGGGTGTGGGGAAAGGGCTTAAGTGGAGAAAAAAAAAAAAATTTCCCACACCGCTTTCTAATGCGAGTCATCCTTCAAAAGAACTAGTGGATGTTTACCTCACCCTTAACACGTTCACACCTACGCAAATTTCGTATTTTCTATGCTAGGAGCAGACCTTTTATGTTTTATATTTATAGTTTAAATGAGTAGAAATTACATTATTTTTTATTTTTAAACCTTTCTAGGCAATAATTGACCGAGCGTAAGCGAGGTCTCCGTTTTAACTCGACCGTTGGCATTTCGTCTGTATGTCTGTGTGTCTGTCTCACGATTACGGCCAAACGCCTTGACCGATTTTGAAGATTTTTTGCATGAATGTTCCTTATTCCTAGACCGAAACATGTATATATAAGGTTTTTTTTCCATTTTTCATTTTTAACCCCTTAAATAAAATAAAAATAGCGGCCGGACCGTTTCTCTCAGTGTAAGCTTTTTTCCAAAGCCAGTTTGTGGCTTAACCGTAAGTCGAATTTAAAAACTAATAACATTTTGCTAATAGCAAATTAAATTTTAAACAGACTTGTATTCTTGATTTTTTTCCGTATCTCTAACGGTAAGCTCCCAAAATGGCCGTAGACTTCGAATTTGTTAAAAATCGTCTATGTTTTTGTATTTCAACCATGTTTTTATACGTTTATTCTAAACCAAGTCAAAAGTGTTCCATAGCTTTTTTGTAGATAAATGTTTAAAGAATTCATATATCCCAGTAAAAAAATTATTGAAGGAAAATTAAGAAAGTAATTAGCTCAAGAAACAATCACGTTCAGTGACGAAAGGAAAATGTTTAACTTTAGGCCTACATAAACAGTAGTAAAAATTGTTGTAATTTTTTCATAAATGCAAAAACGTTTCGTAATTTAGTTCTAAATAGAATTGTATAAAAATATTTATCAATTTCAAATTTCTTATTTTGAAAACACCAGTTTTTATGTTAGTACTACAAGACTGGTAACAAAACTAGGCCTGTTTTGAATAGTAATTCAGGAATATATCATTTGCCCAAAAATCTTATCTTCTAAAGCGAGAGATAATTGTCTGTTTGCTAAAAGGATCTGGAATCTCCGTCTAAGGATTTTTGATTTTTTTGATTTTATATGGGGCTTTTGGCCACGAGAAATCGATTGGAAATAGTCACCAGTCTGGGAAAATTCGTTTTCTACGTTTTTTTATTAAATTAAAAAGTGAAATTTGTCCATTTTAAACAATACAAAGCCCAGCTGATGCAAATGTTTTCAATGTCATTTCAATAATCATCTATTTTCTTTTAAACGAAGCACAGTTGATGCAAATGTTTTCAATGCCATTACAATAATCATCTGTTTTCTTTTAAACTGTATTTTATTAGAGGTAAGCTTAATGTTGTATCTATTTATAGTTACCATGGCAACGAATACTTCTGCTAAATAAACATACCCTTTATTTAGTTGTTTAATGTTATAGGCCTAACCTAAACGATGTTCACGGAAATTTGCAATAATAGTTATTGACGTGAGCGAACTAGGCCCTGCTTATAATCGAGCTTTAGCTCGGTCTCCTGGTACTGACTTATTATAAGAAAGTGTAGAGGACAAATCAAAGAATTGAACTGTATACGTGTAAATTATCATTTTAAATTTCATAAAAGTATTTGACTTAGCTTTACTTGAATTACAAAATGAAATGAAACAAATGAAATCTCGCGGCGATAAAGGAGATACAAAAAATGACCGTTGGACACCGTGGGAAGTGTAGGTACATGGGTTGAGAATAAAGTTGAGGTCACTATCACGACGTTTTGACATCATTTGTTTTAATTATTTCTAATATTGGAATATGGTATATGATATGGAAGTTATGGAACTGTAAATACATTGTTAGGTTTTAGTTATTTAAGTATGTAAATATTTAATTCTATGTTGTCCCTCTATAACGTGGTATTTTTAGCTATCTTACGCATTATTAACCTAAATAAATCACAATTCCTCTAACAAAAAATCTTTAGCAGTTAAAGTTTAAGAAAAGGAAAAAAACGAGAACTAGAAATCCCGGAATCGCGGGAATTGAAAAATAATGTTTCACTGGCTAAACCTTGTGCTTACTTCCTTACTGGCACACTATTTTTAACCTACGCCCAAAACCACATTTGTTATATCAACGAGCGAGGTCTACTGTTCACAGAACTACTAGTAACTAATATTTTAAACCGGACGCACTTGTGCGTCCATAGCACATAGACTTAAAATTAGCGTGCGAGGCACGTAAATGCATTGTTTATTGAAAATACTCCCAATACGCGGGTTGGCGTCCGAAGCACGCAATGCACTGTGTTTTGAAAATACTCCCAATACGGGGGTTGGCGTCCGAAGCACGCAATGCACTGTGCATTGAAAATACTCCCAATACGTTGGTTGTTGTGCAATACACTGTAAGTACGCCGCTTCTTATAGTATCAAAATCACATGTGTGCCGTCTTTTAATTATTAACAAATCGGAAGCTGAACTGGACCTTGAATAGACGACACAGTATTATGAATTAACCTACCCAAAAATTAAACAGAGATAACCTTACCTTGATCTGCTAAAAATCTGCTGGAATAAGTCTTATTCATCCATTTACAAAAAAGGTAACTTATTTAATACAAATTATGTACACAGAATTCAGTTAAATGGTTTATTCAAAAAACAAATAGTTTGTCATTAATAAAAAAATTGATATGCCCTTATGTATTAAAAAAAATTAAATTACATGCCCTTAGATAAAATTGAACAAATAATTAATTAATTAACCCACCCTGAAAAGAACAACTAAAACCCTCCCCTTTTTCTGAATTAAATTTATAAGTAATTTTAACAAAGATTACAAGATAACATTTAGACACAAAAAAAATCATTCATATACAGTAAAGTTTTACTATATAGCTTATAATATAACGTGTACGTTTAACAAGGAAAGAGTTATTATACCTAATTTTGGTATACCTGTTTAGGTATACGGTTGATCAACGAACATGTTTATTTTAAAAGAAAATTTTGGAAAAATAAACAAATAAAAAATAATAGACTAAACTGAAAATAAATTAGTCTGTGACGTCACCTTTAAAGTGAATAAATTTTGGATAATCCCTGTGGGATTGTAATTGCCGAAAAGTAGCTAGCTGCGCACCACCCTTATATTATAAATAACTTAACCTAGACAAAAATTTAATAAATATACATTACAATCACAAGAGACACTCTGTAGAAACAACCTTTAAAATGTTTATGTAGATTTGCAGATATTAATTAAAAAAAAACAGGTTTGTAGTTTAGTAGCTGGTGAATAAAATGTTTATGTAGACTGGTAATAAAGTTTGTAAATTATAACAATTCAAAATTAAAAAGATTATCTATAAGCATGTTTTCTATTCTTTTTTTATATAAGTTGACTGTTGAAAAGTTGAAAAGTTGACGTCGAAAAGTTGAAAAGTTGACGTCGAAAAGTTGAAGTAGAAAACTTGAAGTAGAAAACTTGAAAACTTGAAACGTTGAAAACTTGAAACGTTGAACTTGAAAAATTGAAAACTTGAACCCAGTTAAACTGTAGAACAGACCAAACACAGTCAAAATTACTGATCTGACATTATGCAGAAAAACCATGTTTAAAATGGTGCTGCATAATGCTTGTTACAGTTTGTCAAAAACATTACAGTTGGAACATGCTTGATAGTAATAGCAGAATGCTTTAAAGTTTATAGTTATTTCCAAACTGATTTTAAAATAAGTTAACGACACAACTGTCCATTAAACATATGGTTTTACAGAGTTCTTCAATTATGAACATTTTAAAGTGCAAAAGTTAGAAGCAAAAAACATTTACAGTCTGATAGTATAAAAACTTAGGTTAGATATGATTGACTCTAGTTTTAAATTTGATTAACAGAATTTTAATTTAAAGAAAGATAGCATTATATTTAGGCACAATTAATATACATATATGGATGAATATCGACAGCTTGAAAATCTTAAGCTTAATAATAATGAAAGCAGATCGTTACCTGGGTTAATACGGAGTGTATCTTGAAAGACGTTACAAAACATTTCTATATGTTTTCAGAGAATAATCGACATTAACTTTCACTTTTAGAATACGCTGCACAAATAACTTACTCCGAAAACCTTACATTACATTACATTACGTTACACAAAGGCACTTTCCTCCAGAACAGCCTTCACATTAGGAGCAGCCAAAAATACGTCTTGACATCGTAGAGACAGAAAGCAATATGGCCGGACGGCATAGGTTAGCTTTCTTTGTCAAAAGAAAAGAATGGAGAACCGTCAGCTGGCGTAATCTACCGAGCGGCAGGTGAAATAGGGAAGCAAGTAGGAAAGGTTGCCTAAATAAGTAAAATGAGGCGCGTGAAATTAACTGAACGTAACACATGTGCGTCCTTAGCAGTGAACGTGTTAAACAGAGATGTACCGGGTACTGATGTTTTTAATCAGGTTAGTAGCGGTTTGCTCAGTTGCCAGGATTTGCGCCGATATCTGTACCTCACTGTGCTTGAGGTTTAAGTCTGCTGGTGTGTAGTGTTGAATTTATTTTTTTAAAGTTTTTAAGCAAATTTGTATGCTTTTCACTGCCTTTCATCCCATTGTTATAGTAATAGTTCTTCTTCTCCCATAGAAGTTGTATAATTTGAAAGGTGAGCTATTACAGTCACTCTTATGGTGCGACCTAAGGTCGGGAGTAGTCAGTGAGCACTGAGCATAGTCCCCGGAATACATTTAGGGGTTTCATTATACATTGCATATACCAGGTGTCTTTAAAGTCCCTCCTATTATTATTTTTTTTATTAATGGAAATAGACAGATTTGCTTTAGGTATTGTTAACATGATCAAAAATTGAGTTTTTTGGTATATTTCAAACACCCCCCCCCCCAAAATGGAGTATTTTGGGGGTAAGAACGAAATTTTAAATGACAGCCGCTATTGAGTGACACCTCATTTTAAAGGTTTTGATTTAAAAAAATATTGGCTCAAACCGGAGATCTGTATGTTGACTCTATCAAACATAATGGCCAATCAAAGTTATAATTTTCACAAAAAAACTCCTATTTAAAGTTTCATTAATAATAATGTTACAATGAGTAAAAAACTTTAGCACTCTCCACGTTTTCACTCAGATTAAGTGCTCAAAATGAGAACCATTGTCTTCTTGACAAAAATACAGCACGGACTCAAAGTGTTGTCCAACATTTCTGGTGTGATAAGGTGACAAGCGTGTTCGATGCGCACTATGTTTTACAACTTAGATTGAGTGACCTACTAGAGGAAACCCTTGTAAAAAAATAACAGATGTATTATCTTTAAAAATTTGATGTTATTTAAATAGGGAAAATTTTTTTTCGATTTTTCGTACAAGAATGAAACATTTTTTGGTTTATCTCAAAAAATATTTGTAGGATATTATTCTGAACGTTTTTGTGTATAGCCCGTCTGGTACTTAAAAAATCAACCAACACTTAAAATGCCATTAAAAGCAAGTTTGTCCGAAGGGAGCGAAGCTATGCAGTTCATAATTTGACGGCGCAAGGTCTAGATGCAAACTCGCAAAGCGAATGATTCCGTTAAGATCGGAACGAAAAAGCGTGTGAGCCGGGGCTGAAAGCTGTTGTGAAATCCAATTCTACTATAGTCGAATACAGAAACGTATTGGACTGCAGTTGTAGTGGGAGGCTCTTCGGGAACGATCGGATATTTTCGGCAGCGGTGTTGCCAAGTCGTGCAGAATAGACACGGCGCTACTGAGAGTGAGAAAGGAAGCCAGATAAATTTAGCACCGCTGTCAGGGTTGTCACGACAACTGCCCGATTGTCATTGGCCGAACGCAGAGCCTAAAACCCCCTCCGTAACGGCCGAACCTTCCCCAATACGTTTCTGGTTTTAATTCGACTATAATATATTTCGTACACTCAGGCAGTGCCTCCGTGAGTAGACCAATATCTCAAATAGTTGGATAAAACCCTAAAACATATAAATTTTTGTTTGGAAATTCGCTCAACTCACTCCAGCGGCTCAGAAGCGTGAACGAGTATTTCATACTTTTGTTGTATTTCAAATTTTTAGGTTAGGTTGTTGTTAAGAAGTAAGCCTATAGCCCGTTTACATTTTAGTTGATAGCATTGGCCTTATGTAGGCTTGCCGTGCCTAACCTGACCTAACTACATCGGCTCCTATTCACTACCACATTGAATTATGAATATCCTTGTCTCAGCGTTTAATTCAAGATCCAAATTTCTTCATTTCAGTAACGTACCTCATGTTTAAGTAAACTCCATTACATATTCCTAATAATTAGTTTAAATGAGTTTTACGAGGTTGTGATGTTTTCATGCGGGCTACTAGCGTAAGTTCTCTGTTATAATAGCATTGGCACTGCCTGCCCGTGCTATCAACTAAATTGTAAATGGACAATAGCTGCATTGTTCTTTTTCATATTTAATATACAGTACTACAATTATATCATTAATACTTTGATTAAACGTATATACCATGTAGGCAGTTGGTGATGCGAGTAATCCTTTGTTGATGATGTGTTGTACATTTATTTTAAAGACGTTATACTGTATGTGATTGTAGGTCACACCAGCAAAGTAATTTGCCATTTCTTTGCGGACTTAAATTTTTTTAGTGAGATTTTATTGCTTCAAAAATGTCTGCAGATTGATATGTTTGGATATAACTATAATCTTGTTGCACTTTCGTTCATGAAAAAGAGAACTAACATGTGGAAATTTCAAAAGTAAATTCTAGTTTATTGAGGCAACCTGTGTTTGGCATTCAATGCGGGTTTGTTAACACGGATTTTTATTATTAAATTTGAGTTAATTAAGACCTAACTGTGAGTACAAGGCCGGACTTGGGCAATTATAAAGATGGAAAATGTTATTAAAAATTCAATTTTCATTTCTTTTCCCCCGTACTGTTGGCGTCTGTTGCTGAATTATTCAGCGTGTCAATGTGTATAGTTAGCAAATAAATCCCGCAAGATTTTCCCGCGGCGTGAAACGTTAGGCTTCAATTAGCCATTCTTTTTACTTTTTAATGTATTCACGTCAGAATGTATCGCAAGTTAAAGCAAGTACGAGTCTAAATTTGAATAGAACAAAATAAACATGCAGTATTAAATAGAAAAACTATTATAGTTTTCCTGAATTTAGCTAAAGCTAGATAGACCAATATTACTTAATAAATTAGACTTAATCGGGTTTCGTGTTAAAGCTGTAGGCCACGATGGCCGTGGTTGTTAAGGCGTCAAAGCTTTATCAATCGTCGTGGAAACCATCAATGGAAAAGTTCCGGGTTCAATTCCCATTGACCCCGAATAATTTTCTAAATGGTTTCTTTACAGACATCGTTGGCTGTGGTTCGGATTCCACGTAAAACTGTAGGTCCCGTCTTCATTAGTCTTAAGTGCAAAACAGCGGGACGTTAAAAAAAATATTGTTAAAGCTTACTCATATTTCGAAAGTTAGTTGTCGAACAGGAAACAAATGTAAAGGCGACACTCAGTGTCGACTCTAATGTCAGAGGTGTCCACACGATAAGCAATTTTAAAGTCTAGATC
>JAGFPH010004292.1:112325-123387 GCA_018207615.1 Philaenus spumarius
CTCACTAAGAAAGGGTTTGAAAAAATTTGAAGTTTTAGGGGGGTTTGGGGGATCAAAGTTGTTAAAAAACGATTTCCTCAAAACTATCGAATGGATTGGAATGAAATTTGATATGTAGCTTCCTCTAGGGCCATAGGTGATCACCAAGAAAGGGTTTGAAAAAATTCGAAATTTTAGGGGGGTTTGGGGGGATCAAAGTTATTAAAAAACGACTTCTTCAAAACTACCGAATGGATTGGAATGAAATTTGGTATATAGCTTCCTCTAGGGCCATAGGTGCTTACTAAGAAAGGGTTTGAAAAAATTCAAAATTTTAGGGGGGTTTGGGGATCAAAGTTATTAAATCACGATTTCTTCAAAACTACCGAACGGATTGGAATGAAATTTGGTATGTAGCTTCCTCTAGGGACATAGGTGCTCACTAAGAGAGGGTATGAAAAATTTCGAAATTTTAGGAGGGGTTTGGGGGGATCAAAGTTACTAAAATCATAATTTCAGATCTTTTATTATTATAACAATAGTGCTTTTATTATTTAAGATCTCTATATATATATAAACCAAATACCACTCACTGACTGAACACTTAAAAAGAATACAATTACGTTAAAAAGACTGAAAATACCAACCACCACGGGCAACGCCGTACGGGTCAGCTAGTATTATATATAATAGCAATGGGATATGGCTACAATTACAATAATTAATTTTATATTGTATTTATACATATATTGTTTATACATATATCAAATTTCATCTAAATCGAATATATGTTTTTAGAGAAAATAGATTTTTACTAACGATATGTTCAGTATAATTTTAAATTATCACTATATTTATAATCTCAGTCAATTTATATTTTTTTTAACAATCATTATCACAATCACTGTCACTAGGAATGTCTACAAACATGTACATGCGTGTGGGGTGTACATTTTCTATTAGTTTGTCCATATCAAACATTTTGGTGTTGACAAAACACAACAAGAAGCAATGCAACGCATCCTGAATAACCGGATGGTCTGAACGCAAACTAGAAAATGCACGTGCTTTGTATCTCCTTCCCGTTTCGCGGGATCCCGTTTCTCGGCAGCACCATCCGTTGTAAATCGGGATGTCCGTTTCCGACGGACTGTTTGAACGCTTCAATTTAAAACCTTGTGCTGTCTTCATCCCGATTCAAACCGGACCGTGTGGCCCCAGCCTAATATTGAAATGTAAGGCTGTATTGCTACGGACTCTTATTTATTTATTTTTCAGAAAAATCATACGACGCCAACTATTTATGTTTAAATCTAAATAATGTTAGCAAGTACTGCCGATATAACTCTGAGCATTATTTATTTACAATGTAAACAATAAACCCTAAGCCACAGACGACGAAGAAGTTATTGTTTTAGCTGTGAAATTAATTTAGTGTTTTAATGCTAACTATTGTTTATTGTAAAGAAAACTACGAGCTTTGAGTTATGAGGGGATCTCAACAGACGTGAATACAGTAAAGCTGGATTTACACATGTAGTACTGTGCGCATACCGTGCGCGTACTGTACCGCTACCGTGTCGTGATTGTTTCAAATTAAAAATGCTCTAACCCATTAGAATTACATAGACAGACTGTTTTCAATTTACACATGTAGGACTGTGCGCGTACCGTTGTAACAATTCAAAATATACCATAAAATTATTAATAAGTCGAAAGAATCATACATTAGAATACTGTATTTCAACTAAACACGCATGAGTGCGAGAGAGACAGAAGACAGATAGTAAAAATCATTCAGAAACGATCCGACCGACGACATCTAGCGGACGGAATCGCAAGCAACAAATTAACAAGATTCTAAAACACCCGACTTTCGATAACATTTTACGTAATTAATAATATTTCTCGACCTCGTATCCCTATCTTTTCTATATCAAAATTCATCTAAATTAACCAACCAATCCATCCAAATTATAAGATTAACTCAATCAACAAGTAATCGACCGAATTTCACTTTTTTAATCCACTTGAAACCAGACCGGCAAACTAAAATCTAGGCCATATCAGAAATAAAATCATCAATCCTAAGAGAACCAAAATTTAAATCAAAAAATGAAGAACACCGTCAGATAGAACGAAAGATTCTTCATCAAAAATGTCTTTGGTAAAATATCATAGGAAATACCGTTAAGCCATAACAATTCACCGAAAGTCGACAAAACAACGGCTAAAGATAGATAGGTGTAGGACATGTTTATTAAGCCCCGCCCATAGTCACGTGACCGCTTGCAGCGCGGAAATCCCAGTTTAAAAAGCCAAATGTATAGTTTTAATTGTAAATAGTAGATGTTAGAAAATAATTTGTGCAAGGAGCTATTTTTGGTATTTTCATGCAATTTTCTTATTTAATCAATTTCTTTTTAATTTTATTATTCAATATTAGTTGTAAAACAAAATTATTCCAAAATTTAGTCAAAACGACACCAAATAAATACACTACATTTTAAATTACACTTTTTTGTACAACAATCCAAACCCCAGAAGATACGAAATTCACCAGGCCTTATGTACCCATTCCCTGAAGGCCCAAAGCAAGCCAGTTTGGATCCCAGGATTTTAGTTGTTGAAGAGACGCCTAAGAAGCAAGACGTATGACCAACGCTCTCCAATAA
Source organism: Philaenus spumarius (assembly GCA_018207615.1). Classification (NCBI taxonomy): domain Eukaryota; kingdom Metazoa; phylum Arthropoda; class Insecta; order Hemiptera; family Aphrophoridae; genus Philaenus; species Philaenus spumarius. The sequence continues at coordinate 114,980 of JAGFPH010004292.1, forward strand.
ACGATTTAAATTGAAGATTTTTAGTGCTAAAACTGTGTAAACGTTTCACAAATAACTTACCTTATCTAAAGTGAAGTATAATAATCCTTAATAATCATTTAAAATACCACAATAAGAAGAAGTTATAAACTGGGTGAGATCTATCCATAGGCCTATAATTACTTACATGAATTAACTATATCTATATTTCAAACCATCCATCAGTGAAAACTTGAATATTATAAATTTTGGAAAGACTTTATAAAATATCTTTATAAGAAGAACTTGTTTGGACCATCAATATAAATTTAACTTCGCTATAACTTCCCCTTTTTTTTATACACTTACATTTTAACCCATTGTACTATTTTCCTTTTTCATTTTTCAATTTTCATATTTATCTGTAATAACTGTTTTAATCATTAATTCTGTTTCAATAATAATAATATTGGGAAAAGTCGGCACTGACCCCCCGCGATATTAAGAGTGTTATAAAAAAGACTATAACGAACATTTGATTTTTGAATTAACTTATTTGTGAATAATTGTATATATATATTTTTTAATTTTTCGTTTTCAATTAAAGAAGTTGTTAAAATTGTAAACTTGCTTTGTGTTTTTGAATTGCATCAGTTATCTAATAGTATTGTAATTTAGTTCCACAACGTGGGCTATTCAATTTGATAATTAAACTAAAATTAAAGTGTTTTAATTTGACGCCGCAACGTGTGGCATTTTTCATAAGTAAAAGTTGAATATTGCACCGTGCTCAGACTGTACTCCCTTCGACTGCTTCTAAAATGATTCTTCAAGGTCATGACAGACGTCAGTCCGACACGGTCGGCGCACAGTACCCCACAGTCTAGACTGGTCTAGACCGACCGAGACTGCTGTAAACTGCCATAGACTGCCGTAGACCGTTCTTAAGCCGCGTCCAGACATGTATCATCGTATCGTAGCACCGTCGCGTTTTGATGGCATACCGTGACCGCAACCTATTTGGACGGCACACCGTGACCGCAACCTCGTGACAGCGTAGCGTCCAAGCGTGTATCGGAGCGTTCCATGGGTTGTCGGTTTTCCTGCGTCGCATCAAAGGAATGATAATCAATTGAGTCATGTATGCTCTTGCCTAAACGGTACTTTTAGCTAAAGTGCTTTATATCAGAATGCAACATAGAGTGGACTGAAGAGGTTACTTTGCAATTTATTGAAATATATCGTAATAAAAGTAATTTGTGGGATGCAAAACATCCCAGCTATTATAATAAAATAAAGAAAAATGATGCTTGGGAAGAACTTGCCGCCAATTTTAAAATTACTACGGATGAATGTAAAAAGAAAATTAGTAACCTTTTGTCATCGATGAGACGGGAAAAATTTTAAATGGAAAAGACTCGGGGCACAGGATCAGGTCAGTGTATAATAAATAAGTTATTATTATTTTGTATTATACTCCTTTAGGTACAATAAACAACTAGAAATAAAACAATAAAGTAAGTAATTAAACAAAAGTAAACTTAAAAATTCATTTTTTTTTGTTAAAAATAAAATTTTACACAAATTAAAAGACGAACACATAAACTTTATTTTTATTATAATTTTTACCCAAATCTTGTGCTAAAACTAATTTATACAGGGTGTTTCAGTTCTCTAAAATACTTTTACGTATGTTTTCTGGGCCAAAGACAATTCACACTGTTATTATTAAAATAACAGCAGCTATTTTGATTTTTTTACTTATCTATTTTTATCTCAAAACAGGTTTAAACTATAAGTTGACATTTTGCATGAAGTTGTATAATAGAACAATACCACTGTACATTGTTCTATTATATAACTGCGTACGCCACCATCGTCTTTGACGTTTTTTCCTTTTTACTAAATAGTCCATAAGTACGTACGCTGTCGCTGCAATATCCATATTTTCTCTGCACTAACACATCCATACAAGTTCTCTCAAAAACTGATAAATGGAATTGCTTAGTTTTTAAATCAACATCGAATACGCAGTCACGCTACGATGTCATGAGGTTGCGGCCACAGTGTTCCGTCCAAATACAAACGCGACGGTGCTACGCTACGATACGATGATACATGTCTGGACGCGGCTTTAGAAGCAGATTAGAAACGGGGGTGGGGATATTCGGCTACAAATCAACATTTCATTTAATGTTTGTGCTATATTACTTTAATTACTTTATAAATTTAATTTTGTGCGTGATTTGTTTATTTATTATTCTGTTTATTTGTGACAACCTGCTAAATTTTTAAATGAATTAAGAGAAATTAATTTTACTTGTTCGTCATAGAGACTATGACAATAACTTATAAAAGACAATTCATTTATGGACAGAGATCGGCAGTGAATTAGGTACTTCATATAAGCAGCAGGCAACAATTACGTTATCTTCTTCTTGATCGATGATAGACACTACGTTTCCCGTCAACGAACGGAAGAGTACTACGGTCGACAACAGTTCGGTATGAGCACAGTACAATATATATGTGTAAATCGAGACGGTCGAAGACAGTCGCGACACAGTAGCGGTACAGTACGCGCACAGTACTACATGTGTAAATCCAGCTTAAGGAAGCCGCAATATTTAATGCTAAAGTAGCTTTAGAAGCAATAATTAGTGTATTTTATAGATAAAAAGTGTTATTATGATGAAAAGAAATCATTATTTTTGTATTGTCTCTGCTGCGGAACCAATAAAATATATAGTCACGAAAACATTCATCCTTCCAACGATGTTACCCGAATGTACGCGGAAAAAGCCGAAGCGGAGAAAAAGACGTCGCTTGACGGAACCTCTGGCTATACACACCCATCACGTCACGGTATGCTCTCCGGAGCAATCAAATATTTTCCAGCCGTGACGTAACGTGACGGGTATGTATAGCCACCTCCATTTGATTACAAAGGAAGCATACCTCTGGAAAAACGTGACGTGATGTGACACATGTGTATAGCCGCACCTTAAACAGATAACCTCCGCCTGTGGAATATGGCGTCATCCAGAGGTCAACGTTAGGACCTATTCGGTTTTAGATTTCTATAAATAATTTGTCCCAAATCAATATGGACGGGAAATTTGACTTATTTGAGGAAGATACTGACATTTTATTCGACGGTAATATTTGGGAAGAAGTACAAGGGAAAGGATCTATCGGTTGTGGAAAAATTGATCTGTCGAACTTGTTTAACACTTAACATATCTAAAACAAAGTTCTTTCCTATTAATAGCCCTTAGGTCAAATAGAGATTGTCCTTATAAACGTATTAAATTACAGTACTGGGAATTATATAAGTAAGCTCTGTGGCTGTAGTAACATTGATAGAGTTGACTCCTACAAATAATTGGGTGTCTTGTTTCATAAACGTCTATCGACGTCCGTGGCCTCGCGCATGCGCTCTGGCCCGCTACCCCAACAAGCACGTGACTACACTCTGTCTCGTTGTTTCGTTAACTCGTTACAAGTTGCTGTATTACCAGTTTTTTTGGCGGCCGTATTGGATTTTGTCAGAATGTAATTTTTTTTGTTTTTCAAAATGTTAAAAACCATCAATATTTTGTACGGTATTAGTTTTGGATGATACTCATAGGAAGACAGTGAACTTTTGGCCATTATAGAAGAAATCGAAATCGGCCTCCACCACCATTAACCGTTAATTAACTCTATGCCTTTACACAACACAAAGTAATTTTGTATTGACATAAACAGAATTTAAAGAAATTAGCTGCTAACTAATTTCCAAAGCAAATCAATATTTGTTTTAATATGTCAAATGTTTATTAGCAAAATAATTATAAACCACCTTCAATAGGATTTCAATAAAGGAAACCCTTACCTTAGGCATTACTGCCAATATTTCTCGGCTGGAAATAGATCTCCTGTAGTTGGTGTCTTTTTTACTAATATCGTTATTTGTCAGTGTTAAGATCTCTTTAACTCAGGTTCAGAAAGCCGAAAGTATGTTTTGAATCTGTCAGGATCTAGCTCCAAAAGTCCTTCATCAGTTGAAGATACTCGCCGCACTGTTCCCGTCTCTGATTGACGGGATGTAGCCAGTGCGTTCGGTTTGTAACCGAGTACAACAGCAAGAGTTACTCATCACTACTCGAACTACTATCGATGCCAACCAACCAAGGCACATTTTTAGTAAACGCGCTATCGCACCACGAACCACTTGCCATGTTTTTACCTGTTTCAACCGTAGATAGAGCTGAATCGAAATCCCAATACCTGACAGACGTCTGTGGCGGTGTGAGTTGTACGTCTGTCCGTGACATAGTGTGACCGCGGTGTGAAAAGGCCTTTACTAATGTAACGTAGTCTTAAGCCACGCCCCTTTGAGTTTTGTATAAATACGGGACATGAAACACTGTTGGGTTAGTTATAGTTTGACTATTGTAGCTCGTGCATCACTGAAGATGGCGACTTTGTCGTTGAAACGCGTTAAACGTATTATTATTTGTGAGATTCTGTGTTCAAGTTGTATTCTATCAAGTATATCTTCTCACAAGTCAAGCTCAAGAATACAAATACTACAGTACATGCATAAAAACCTTTTTTGATAATAATAACAATACATAATACTTTTTTACATTCCAAGACAATATACCACACTTAAAAATCAGCAAAGATGTTGGCTTTGCAACAACTTATCATGGGCGCCCATACCTATGGCAGAGGGGGTCCGCGGCCCTCCCTAGCTCCCAGGGAAAGAAAAATACGTATAATATTAATTATAGTCAGGTATTTTTCTTTAAAGAGATTAGCACTAAAATATGTTTTAAATGTTATATGCCGTTTGATTTTATATGTACTTATTTTATTTTTTACAAGAGTTCAAGCATAACCTACAATGCACCGTGTATTGAAAATACTCCCAATACGGGGGTTGGTGTGCCAAGCACGCAATGCTTTGTGTATTGAAAATACTGAAAATTTGGGGATTAGCGTTCGAAGCACGCAATGCTCTGTGTATTGAAAATACTCATAATATTGGGGTTGGCGTGCGAAGCACGCAATATATTGTGTATTGAAAACACTCCCCATACGGGGGTTCTCGTGCGAAGCACGCAATGCATTGTGTATTGAAAGTACTCCCAATACGGGGGTTAACGTGCGAAATTTTTATTAATAATTTCATTTGCAAACAATTTTGGCAGCCTATGATCATTTAATTTCAACACTTTCTGTACCTATATACTTGAAATGTAATGAAATAGTATATAAGAACAATTAACTCTCTCCCATTTCAGAGTATATTTTTAAGTCAGGCGTATTTTTTTGTAACATAAGCAGCTTTTTAATTAAAAAAATTAGCCTATACAATTTTTCAACTATTTGAGATTGCATATAATCCCATACTTGCGCTGCATCTACTAATATATTTCGTACACATAGGCTGCTATTCAACGCCTTCGTGAGTAGATCAATTTCCGAAATAGTTTTTTGAAACCCTATAGATCATAGAAACTTAATTTTGGGAAATTCGCTCGATTCGCGTCAACGGTTCAGCTGCGTGGTCGAATTATTTAAATAAACCATTGTTTGGTAAGAATTATTTGTAAGTACACAAAGAGGTGAATGCGATTATGTCGTCAGTGTAATAGCAACACACAGGGCCGGGTACAGGGGCAGAGGGTATTAAAAGGACAGCTACAAATAGCCTCAATAAATCTGAAAAAGTAAGACAAAAACAGTAAAAGAAATGAAACGACTACATTATTAAATCAAATTATTTGAAATGCTCATAGATCCCATTACTGGAGTAAAGATAAAGCGCAGCAATTGAAATTAGACAGATTTAGCTTAAATCCGTAAACATAGATGCTACGCTTTTTGCCCTGTTTGAGGAACAGTTGAAAATTGCAATGAAATTAAAATAATGAGTGCCGTTAGAGTCTTACAGAAGAAAGACAATATTAATCACTTTAAATGGATTCATTTTCCGGAATACTCGCTGAGGGACTCATTAGCAGAAAAGGGGAATTATTTCTTAAAAACTTGATCCATTGTCTTAATTGTGAAGAATGTAAATGTCGACCATTCTTTATTTTTATCTGTAAGAATGGTTTTGAAATCATTCCAATTATAAACGGTGGTTTGATTTAATTTCTTTAAATTGTGTATGATTAGTTGCATGGGCGATCATATGATATATTCTAAGGGGGGGGGGGGGGGCTAAACCGGGGTATGGGAACACGTTCACTGCTAAGGATTACATGTGAGCTTGACACTGAACACTATGAGAAGCGGCCGACGCACAGTGCATTACACGCCAACCCCTATATATTGGGAGTATTTTCAATACACAATGCATTACAATTCATTCCGTGCTTCGCACTCCAACCCCCGTATTGGGAGAATTTTCAATACACAATGCTTTGCGTGCTTCGCACTCCAATCCCCGTATTGGGAGTGTTTTCAATACACAATTCCCGCCTAGCTCACCGCCAAACTGCATAAGGAAATCAGTTTGAGCATTATTGTAAAAATAATTTAGCTGTTATGAAAGGGTATTGGTAATTGTTATGTTTTTAAAGTAAACATTTATAATTTGAAATTAAAATTGTTCCTCAACTTTCTTGTAGACCGTTCCCACTGAAATTGATAAGTCACTCACAATCCGCAAAGCCTGGTCCTACTGCTAGTGTGGATTGTAGGAGTTTTGCTTTAAAATTGTATGCCACTAAGTAAAATTAAGTTATTTTGTAATTTTAAACGGTGAACCTTTTGAGGTCTGATTTGCGGCATCGTGTTCTCCTAAGATAGACCTTTAATTTGATGTAAAACTCGACCTATGCTCTTAGGCGTAACCGGAACGATCGTATGGTGGGGGTTACAACAACCGGGCGGAGGTGGATTTTAAAAATTAAGATGCAAAATAACACGTTTTAGGCTTCCCTCCCAAAAGTACTTTAAATGATATAGGTATGTATAATATTCCACTTCTAATTGTGATTAAGGATTTTTTTAGAATAATTTAGAATAGCAACCATGACTCATCCCCGTCAAATCTTTCGTGCGCTGTCTCTAACCCCATAGGCCAGGAACACGCACGGCTTTTTTTTGTCGGTTGCGGGTTAGAATAAAATTAAAAGTGTGCTCACAGGGCGCTAGAAATTCCGACGCTGTCTAAAAGCCTCATTGCGAGTCATTAAACTGAAGTTTCTAGTTCATCAATCACAAAGTGTGATGAACTATATTATTTATTTTAATGTTTTATTGATATGAACAGAGAACAACTCTCGCTTTATTGTTATTCCGTCCCCGATTGAAAAGGAAGCCAAAATATATACTTATTTGGGTTTATTCAATCAATAAATAAAAGAAGAAAAGATTCTGAAGCATTCTACACTTTGTTTCCTGATTTGAGGAACTATAAGAAACATTTCAACTATTTCACAATGTCGGTTTTGTCATTTGACGAATTACACACGCGGCTGAAGGATAGTATTCTACGAAAAATTCTAAAATAAGGATATTTGGCGTGCATCTGGTCACGTTCGCCACTCTGTCTGAGGAAAATTCAGTGGCAGCGAGTGGCTGCACAGCTACCGTCGAACCGATCGTTTATTTTTCCGACCAATGTGTATGCTCTAATGCTCTCCTTCTGTCCCATGTCATACACTACACTGCATCGTATATCAAATATAAAGTGCCAGTGTCCAATTGTTCGACCAAAGATAATGTCAACAATATAGGGAATATATTGATCATTTATTGTAGCTTGACATTTGCATAGGTGTTAATATTTGCTTGACATCAAAATAAGTTACTCGAGAGTATTTTAATGTAAACAAAGTGCACAATATTTTTTACAATGGGGGGGGGGGTTATAACCCCCAAACCCTCCTGGTTACACTTATGCCTATGATCCTATTTAAGATTTTCCTCCGACTCCCTGCGGGCCGTCCCCCTAAGGTGATATAAAAATTATAATTGCTTCAAATATTAGATTTTTTTCTAAATAAACGATGTAACAAGTTTTGTTTGATGTACCAAGTTTTGTAATCTGCAATGTTTACAAAAATATAACGCCGTTCACATACTTCTGAGACATCCTGTGTAATAATAACAGGTTGAGCAATGTAAAAACAGAACACGGTAGTTATAATTCAGTTAGCTACGCTGAACTTCAGAAACGACAATGCAATACACAATAATAAATTCAAGAAGCTTTGTAAGATCCATTATTTTCAGCCGCGGTGCTTTCGTGTAAATACTAACTCTATTTGGATAGCAGCAAACAAAGCAACATTTCCAAGAAGAACAAATGTAGTTGATACAGAAATTAAATCATGCATTTCTGTGGACGCGGTCGTTCGCTACGCTGAACAATTTTATTTTGTAAGTTATTTTCTAGAATTTTATAAAGATAGGTTATCGCACTACGAAATTAGTAATTGGTA
>JAGFPH010004293.1:7401-19928 GCA_018207615.1 Philaenus spumarius
AAAAACTCAAACTCGAAAATTTTGACGAATACAATACTTTCTCCATATACTATGGTATAGGGGGAGAAAGTAAAAATTAAATAGGAAAATTGTAGCTTAGGTAAATACCTTTTACTTAAGACCCCGTACGACCTTTTAAGGGCTTGAGATTTTGTGTTATGGAAAAATATAGAAAAAACCACTAAAAATTCAGTCTAGCTAGAAACTTAAAATTGATACCAAGGCTCTTTTTAGCACAAGAATGAAGTAAACAAAAATTACGCCCTTGCTGGCCTTTAAAAAGGAAAATAGTGGATTTTTAAACAGAACAATTGAAAAAATTAGGAATATGCAATTTTTCCAAAATTTTTGAGATTGCAGTTTATTTCATGACCTATATTTTGGGACCTTGAGCACATCTTTCGTGACGTTGGGGGAATATTTATGGGGGTTAAAAGGTAAAAAAAGTGTTTCTCGAAGAAAAACCCGTGTAACGGGAGACTTGGCAACATGTAAAAGTTGTTGCTTACATCAATACCTTTAATTTATGACCATAAACTTTAAAAGTGCTGTAGAACTCAAGTAATCTCACAAAATATCGCTACTACCTCATCCGCTCCACAGTTACTTTTTTCTACAATGTGTATGATAAAAAGAACCTGTGCGCAAAAATCTCACATGGGTGTATTTATTTCAATGAAAATGTTATTTTACCTGTGCTTAAATTCTATAAGTGTCATTGTAAAAATAGTTTTACAAAATGTTTAGATTATGCGATTCTCTATAATAATCTTTATAGATCTTTAAACAACTTTTTCATTACAAATTATCATTTTATAAGATATCATGATTTCAAAAATTATAGGCCTATTCTGCATTATGTGCACTTTATCCACACCACTTCAGTAAATACCGGGCGAATTTGTTTATCTGTTTTTTTTTTTCTGCGAGCATAATCGACGATCCAGTCTGATCAAACTGGTTTGATCAGATAGTTTTCTATTTATTAAAAAGTATACCGACTCAAGGCACATGAAAAGGTTTATGAACACAAGGATTAAGGGTCTGCTCCAGTAAAAGAGAAAGCAACCAGTGACTCGGCACCCTATCTAAACAGAGCAATTTCTTGCAGCTTTTTACATTCTTGAATGCAATTCTTAAATGCTTTGACATTGCCTCATTTAAAACCATTTTATAAATCCATCTTTTGTAATTGAGTGCTGAAAAAAAAACTGAATATTCTTTATAAAATTGCGGATCCGGCTTGCGATTCACTTTTAATTAAAGATTTTTTATTGTAAATAAATACGTTCAAACTTTGTACTTAAAAAATGTCAATTAGGTGATAAATGAATGGGATTTAAAACATGTGAAACGCAAAACGGATAAATATTGTGACTGTGGTTAAAATGAGACTTTGCACAAAATTGTATGATAAATAAATGGTTTTAAATTTAACATTGCTCTTACGGAATAAAAATCCAAGATGGCCACCACTACTAGCAGACTCTTAAGTTAATTTCTCATGAGAATATGAAAGCTCAGCAAAAGTGCATTGGACTTAAATTGTAATACGAAGATGATTTTTAAAACTATCCCTGTTGAGATGTAAGTTTGTGTTCTATAATTTACATTAAGTTACTCTCTTTGTTTAGAGATATATATATCTGACAAATGGTACTATGGATAACTAACGAACTTTAACTGATTTTTATTGGGTTTTTTTCAAACTGTGTGATATGATTAATCTTCTCCTTCTTCATTCTACTTCAATATTCATATGATCTTCTCAGAATCAGAATGTTCAGAATCGTACAATTTATATGTTTTTTATGGTGTGAGCCACACACAAACCAATACCTCAGAACCTGTACTTCAACCATGATGACGTTTACAGGACGCCTCTGAATGCATATTAGTATTTCCAATTTTTGACATCACGATACCTCATGAATGATCGCTTGTAGGGCAAAAGTATAGAGAAAGTTTTTGAAGAGAATCGCATAATATACAAACTTTGTAAAAACTATTTTATAACAACACTTACCATTTAAAAATTATGCAGGAAACCTTCATTGTTTTTGGTGTTTGATCTTAACGAAGTGTTTAACACAAGTAGGGACTTTTGAAATTTCATTTGTATGAAGTAATTAACGTCTGTACCAATTTTCAGCCCTATGCGAACTATTCTCAAGTTTAAATTTTGCCTATTTTGACTGGATTATTAACAAAAGTCAAATTTAACATTTAAGAAATGTGCAACTTGTGAGTGCCTATACTTTACATGCATTTCAAGTATGCAACTTAATAAACAAAATGTATTACGTTTTCCTAAAAAGTAAAGCAAGATTTTTCGAAGATAAAGTAAAATTAAATTATAAAAAGGTATTAAAAACAGTTTTTGTCAATCAAATTACAATAAAGAATAACTGTAAAATCAAAAACTGCACTATTCTATTACAATTTTTTGGTAAGATTTTACAAATAGTAAACCCAAATGCACCCAAATGCAGTACTGAAAAGGACTTTTCGTGGTACCTCCCCCATGGAAAGTGCAACCGCATGGGCCCTTCCTGAGACGTAGTCGTTCGATGTGACAGTTGGTTTTAACTCGAACAGTTTTCTTATTCCAATTAGACATATTTTTTATCAGCGAAAATGGTTAACATCCAGAAAACCAATCTCGTGTTTCTCAAAACTAGACTAATAAGTTTTTATTTGAAAAAAAATCCACGTATAAATTTACAGTCATTCCTAAGAGAAATCGATCCCATATGGAGGAGGTTGGTATACCTGAAATCCAGAATCAAATCTCCTTAACCCGATCTGAGATTGATCAAAATCCTTCAAGATCCGAGGCCCGGACTAGTAATAACATTTCACTCTAATCTGTTGGTTTCGACCGCAACGCAACCTTGCGGTAGAGGGTGATTACTTGAAACCACAATGCGTGACCACCTCAACCCTCACGCATATCACCCTCTTTGTTCGACACCTAGGGCGATAAGAGGGTCGAGTATATAAATATAGCAACCTTTTGGAGGTTCTTACCACCCTCGACATTTGTTTGGGATAGTTTGAATAAATCTTACATTTGCTACGGGTCATAATGAAGCAATGGATTACCAAATGGTTGATTATTATAGGACCAGACCATATGGCTTGTTCAAACATGGTTATTGTTAGAATTTATTGGATGAACTTTGTTTTTGATTAAATATGTTAGCTCGAAAGTGTATTTAAGTTCCGTAAATCACGAAAAATATACCATAAACAACGTTTAAAAATTTAGTCTAACAAATCTCTAAAACAAACACTTTGAGAGTTTAGAAAGCGTTTATTAACAAGCCTAAAATTTTCAAAGAAGGAAAATTCTTTAAAACAATTTCATCGATTACTAGAGGGCACCGCCCCTATTCACTAAGCACATCATCTCCCGCGACAAAGCAAATACAAACACATTATTGTATTATCTAATAACTTCACGGAAATGACAATTGATTAGGACGGGAAGCGCTTGAATTGAAGTAGGGCATAGTAGGGGTAGTATTACCAGAGCTTTTGTGTGAACTAGATGAATTTTATCTATACTATTTAAACAAATTCCAGTCATTCGAGCAAAAGTTCTGGATTCCTGGTCATTCAACCCTAGAACTGGCAGGGTTAAAGCTAAAATTGAAAAGCCCGTTTATAGCGTTTTGCAACCATATTTTAAAAAATTCGCCAAAAATAGTAAATGAACCCCAATCCAAAAGTGTTCCATAGCTTTTTTGTAGAAGAAACTTCAAAGAATTCAAATATGCCACTAAAAATTAGTTTTTTTTGAAATTGTAAAAGTTATTAGCTTAGAAAGCAAAACATGTTCAGAAACGGAAGGAAAAAAAACAACTTTATGCCTACATAAAAAATAGTAAAACATTTTAATATTTTTCAAAATACACAAAAGTTTTATAATTTAATTCTAAATAGAAATATGTAAAAATATATTTCCATTTCACAAATGTTTAGTTCAAAATAACATTTTGAACGTTTTTACTACATAACCTGCAAATCTTGACTAATTTCAAAGTGACTAGCCTAGGCCAAGACATTTTTTACTTCAAAATTTTTTTTATATCAAAAATTCGAGAATGAAATGTAGAATCGAATAGCAATCTACCCAGTTTCAAATAACTTTACATTTTGTAATGAAAATTCAAAAACCTCAAATCGGCAATTTAACCTAAAACTAATTTCTAGGCTGTGTTATTTATAAACTTACCGTTTTATTACAACACCGTTATAAGCCTAATTTCACTCAAACACAATCTACACTTATTTATTTATAACTAAAACACAATTTAACACTATTTTATAAACTGTAATAACCATAAAATAACACAAAACAAATGTTATAACTGAAGTCAACTAGACGGGTGACGTTCTCTGAAATCTGTTCGTTTGTAAAGCTTTGTTATACCAACCTATGAAATCTAAATGTATTGAATTGGACATAGATAAAAACTGTGAAGTTTTCTTTTTAAAACCATATATTGCACATTTTAGGGATATATCGAATAAGACTGTAAGAATCGATTCCAAACAGGCTTGCGTATTGGCCAAATCTATGACCAATTGCAAGCTTTCACCGTAAATCCTGTAGAACAGCTGTTTTCAGAGCAACATGTGATTTGAAGACACAGTTTGAAACAGAATCGTCTGCTAAATTCAATGCTGTTATGATCTTCTTCATAAATGACTTCTGTGAGGAGTTGCAGACCGTTGAAAATGAGACAAAGTCTTGATAGTATACGGGCTTCATTGACGCGTGAATCACAGGTGATTTAGGTACTAAAATTTTGAAACAGTGATTACGTATGTAAATATCTGTTCTACAAAAAAGTTGTAAATACAAAAATTATAGTTTAATTCATTACCTTTCCAACGGTACCGGTTTTATTACGATTTAATAATTTTAAGTGGATATAATTATCGATTATGCAAATTCTCGCTAAGGTTCGAGCGGGTTGCGTTGCCCCCGAGAGACTGCAGTCAAAACTGCAGTCTGCCACTTAGAGAGTTGCTACCCTACATCTACTCCGATCCAAATGCCTTTGTCGAAGCGCAATAATCTGTTTGCCTCCCCGCGGAGGTTAGTAAGCGAATCAAGCAGAGGCGGATTCCTCTTTCTTTATATAATAGAGGAATATTAGGTCATTTTTAACAACAAATTCTTTTTTCGAGCGAAGCTGAGCCTCTTATCCTTTAGGTAGGCTACATTCCATGAACAAATTTCGGAATAGAAGTTGTTAAAAACTATTTTCCGGATTTTTGTTAAATAAAATCTCAGTGTATTATAAATACTCTCACTGTCGCCATAAAACCATTTTCACATCGATAACTCACTTTTTGGTTTAAAAAATGTTGTTGCTTTTTATAGACCTAATGTTTTGAATCGTCTTTAACAGGGTTGCCGGAGTAAAGGCGTAATGTAACTTTATTAATCAACAAGTTTTGTACAACTTTCTCTTATATAACATTTTAAATAACTTTGGTTGCTTACAATTTGTTGTTTTGACTATAAAAGGGTGTTACATAACTTGTATAACTTTCGCCATTTTATTTAGTCGCCATAACACATTTATTGTAGACGCTTGTGGCGTGGTGAAGATAATGCTGTTTTGGGTTCAGCTAAGATTTAAAACGGGCAAAAGGTACAGTGGACTTGGTGGATTTCCAAGGTTCCAGGACCTTTCAAGGTTCCATTTTCAGGAAAACTTAGAACGAATGGCAGTTTCACAAAATTGTCTTCGAATAGCAAGCCAAGATTTTAAATATTTACAAGTGAAAAGAAAACAACCTCGTCCAGAAATGAAATTCAAAGTAAAGAAATTTTATCGGAAACATTCTTACAAATTCTTTGGTCCCCACAATATTTCTCGATTCGTTAAAGGCTTGTTCTTTTCCACGAATCGTGTTTCTTTCTAGTCCTCAACAGAGTAGTCCCAGAGGACCATCATATCTTTATACGAATCAATCTACTTGTCGTCACTCTGCGATAACTTAACAAGGACTGGAATACTTGGTGAAGGAAATACCTTTGGGCTCATGTTATTTAACTTGTTAAGGGTACGTGAAACATTTGTGTAACAAGTTATTTATTACTCGAAGTTACGTTGTTATTTGAGAATTAAGAATTCAAGTATGGCGTACCTCAAGGGTCTGTTTTGGGTCCTATATTGTTTCTTATATATATTAATGACCTTTGTAATGCGCGACTAAATGGCAGCTTGACATCATTTGCGGATGATACTGCACTATGTTATGTTGAAGGTACATGGAGTGATGTCAAAAAGGCCATGAATGATGACCTAAGAGCCATTAGATGGTGGTTTTTAAAAAATCGTATGGTCCTGAGTGTGGAAAAAACTAACTACATAAATTTCATGTTAAAGGGAAGTTATGACTTCACGGAGGATTTAATATATCCTTGCTCAAATTGTACGCGTGAAGGAAGTTTTTGCAAAAATGCATGTTCAGTTGTTAAAGCAAGAAGCTGCATAAAATATTTGGGTGTATTCCTCGACAGTGAATTAAATTGGAAAGTTCATTTGTCTAAGTTAAAATCTAAATTGGGTAGTATTTTAAGAGTGTTTTATTTTCTTAGAAATATGTGTCCTCCGGATGTTAAGCGAATGATTTATTTTTCACTGGCTCAAAGTAGGATAGAGTATGGTTTGTATAGCTGGGGAGGGACTTACATTAGTAATCTGATTTCTGTAATTAATATTCAGAAACAGTTTGTCCGGATGATCCTAAACAAGAGTAGGTTGGAACATTCAAAACCATTATTCATTTCTTTAAGGATATTACCTTTAAGATACTTGTATATTTACAAAGTACTTAAGTTATTTTGTATTAAAAGTGGAAACAGGCAGCTTTCTGATCGGTGTGATAGGAGGAGGGAACGGTTAAGAAGTGCAGGAAATTTTGTAGTGCCAAAGCCTTTTAAGACTTATTTTACGAAAACGTTTTGTTTCCTCGGGCCAAAATTGTTTAATGTACTGCCTGGCCACATCAAATGTGAAAATCCACTTTCATGTTTTTTGCGAAAATTAAGAAATTGGCTCTTTGAACGGGAAGACGTTGAACACTTGTTAAATGTACATAGTTAATAGTTATTATATAGTTAGTTATTATATAGTATAGTGATCTTTAGGTATTATTATTCCTCTTACAATGATCTTACATAGGCCTATGTGTAAATTTTTGTTATTTTGTATTTTTACGTTGATTTTCTCCCTTGTTTAGCAAGAACATATAATTTATATTGTTAATATTTGGGTAGAATGTTCGCCGATATTTTTTTAATTAATTTCTGAAAAAAACTCTTTTTAAGTTATAATTTTGACTTAGGAGCTGTATATATCTTTTGGTTGATTTTTGTCTTACTGCTGTCATATTTATTTTTCGGAAAATGTACGAGTGGCTATCCCCAAAGCGGGCTATGCCTTTAGGGGAGCCGGGTGTTTCTTCTTTGTTTTTGTTTTTTTCTCTTCCAGAGTAATGTGGGTTTTGTTTCTTTGAAGTGTATTATATATATATATTTTTAAATTCTGTTTTATTTAAGTAAATGTGTTTTTACTTTGAGTGAAATAATACAATGTTATTGTAATAAGCTATGTGGTACATATTAGTGGTATGTATAGGTGTGTAAGTGCGATTGGGAGAAAGTGTTTATTTCTTAGAATATGATACAAGTCAAGGTTCACTTTGTGTCTGTTGTTAAATTTATTTTTTGTTTTCTTTCACAGTTTCCTAATGTATAAAATAGCTTTAATAGATGTGTTCATATTTTGTAAAAAAAATTACCAACTCAGCATGGTAATCAAGTTATAGCCTACATCACGTGTTACTTTCCAATAAGTTACAACACGAAGTTATGTAATTTCTTATCTTACACAGTAAACGCGGCTTAAAACAGAAAAGGCCCATACACGATGGTTTTTAAAACCTTTCATTTTTTCAGTAACTTATTTTGAAAATTAAAACCCTCTATAAAATTAGCCCATATTATCCATATAATGATTTTAATGAATCAGTATACAAGTTTCACCAAATTAGGAGAAATATTTTTTTGAGATAAATCGCAACAAACATAAACTTTTCCTTGTTAGGCCTAATTATTGTAGTAGCCTATAGTAAACATAAAGTATGAGTAGACTATACGTAGGCCTATAGACAATCGTGAGAAAGTTTACAATAATTCCTTGACAGTTCGAATCGTTATTCTTGAACACTTTTATTGCCAATATCACAATGCAACATTTCTATACATTTCGTAGTTTATTTGATTTATTACAATCAACAAGTCAGAAAAATATGTGTCGGCTCTGATCCAATCAAATCCCCTAGTCCACATAAACCCGCACGAAATCGTGCCGACTCGATTTACTCTATAACCGACTTCTTTCATGAACATGCTACAGATAAATCTATGGGTGATGTATTATTGTTACCCACAATACAATGCGGGCTGTGTATACAGGCTAATATATTGGCGTGGTGCCAAAATGTAACCGATAGCTGCGCCTGTTTTACAAAAAAAAAGCAATATTAATGTTTAATGAAGAAACCTTTGATCCATTTTCTATAACAATTAATTATAGCTTATGTTATGATATAATTCAATCTGTGTACACGTGACTAACACAAATCAACAATTAATTATTCAGATTTGTACAGGTCTACATAATATTTTGTGAGTTTTTCTTTACAATCCATTTTATGACGATCTGCGAGATTATGATTGGTTCTAACCTTTATTAAAACGAAATTCTGAAATATGTGTGTGTGTTGGAGGAAGGGAGTTGGAGTGCAAAACACGCATGGTTCTTCTCTATTTTGTGTTTTTAAACACAATCGCTTAGAGGTTCAAAATACAGTTTATCCAATTTTTTTACACAAAAAATATTTACTCGTCCCATTCTCTGTGGCACATCATAAAATGAAAGTGGTTTTTCAATATTCATAAAATTTTTTTCTTTGAAATACTAATAGCCTACAACTAAAACTCTTAACTTGTTTTTAATATTATTTTACTATTTAATGGTAGTTATCTTGTTCACTACGTAAGTACATTATTATGAATAGGCTATAGATAATTAGAAAATATTAAATAATTCAAAGATGACAAAAGTTATATTTATATTTTTTGAAAAGTAATTTAAAAAAGATTGATAAAAGTCAATTTGAACATAATTTGTCTACGAATATACTATTTTAAATAACCTCCGAAACATTCATATGTTTTGGCACTAACTTACAACCGTTTAATATAATAATAATGACTGCCACAATACACGCAAAGTTGTAAAGTACAAGAAACACGAAATCAATAGACTCCCACCTCACCCTCCACTAAGTTGGTTTTGCCAAATTCACTCCCACAAATTATAAACTTGTCGATGAATGACGGAGGGAAATACCCGGACTTAAATTTTCCTACAACTGCAATTATGTGACCAGTAAGATAGAGTTAATAACATCTAAACGACTGTTAGTTATCAAACTCTACTTTAGGCTTTTGCGAATATGTAGGCCTAGTATTTGTTTATGCACCTAAAGGGTTTTTATTGCAAATATGTACATGAATTCGTTAAATTTATAAAAAAATCAGAAAGTCAAATATAAAAATCTGAAATGCAGATAGATTATTATTTAAAACTAGTTTGCTTTCTTCCTTAACACACATTGAGTTTTGTTTAGTAAAGTATTATGTAAGTAAAAGATGTAACATTAATAAATTGTAATCTCGAAGATAAGTTGCGAAATAATATTAACTAGTGGACCCGGCAATGCTTCGCTATTGATTGATTTACCTAACCTAAAATTATATTCAGTTTTTGATCCAAATCAGTTGTTGATCAAAATCAGCTGTTTTAAGCCTTTCATACGAACAGCTGTTTTTTGTGTCCCTGATAAAATCAAAAGAAATCTTTCTTCTTCTTCCTTAAGATTGACCTTCCATAAGATTAATATTGAAACTTTGAGGGCCACTGGGGCGTATCCCTGAGGACCAATGTAAATTATAATGGGATTCTGCTCATCTACAGGACACTACCTTTCTAACTGTATGCGCGAATTTCTCCTACGATGCACACAAGCTGAGAAAAAAGGACGACAAGTTTTGTGCTTGCCTATTAATATATAGATATCTAAATTTGCTTATATTATTGCTTACTATAATATAAACAATAAAAGATTAATAAAGGCCTATTCCTAAACAAACATCTAAGTTAACATTAGAATTACGGTTTATTTCAATGTGCTAAATCAGCAGTTGATAGAAATGTCAATGACAAGTAGCCTAAATGTCAGTTTAGAGATGTTAAAGTAAACAGCTGATTATTATACCAAGGCCAACCTTCATCTGAACTATGCATTTTAAATGGACAAATAGCATTTATTTGTACTACTTTCAGTTTTAGGCCTAATTCATAGCCTATGTGAAATTAATTGTAGGCCTACATTACTGCATTTTTCCCTTTTATTTATATAATATAACAAGTACAGAGGAAGTTTCGACGTAATTTTCTTAATAGTTCAAATGATATATTTATATGGAATAGAGGACCCATGCTTGTTTCGCACCCAACCCTACAAGCTGCGTTCCACGATCTTATTTTATCATTTAATTTTCATAAAAATGTTGGATTTGTTATAACCACAAAGCTAAGATTATAAATCATATTACTGTAAATATAATTATTAAGTTGAGGAAATAACAGTTAGTTATGATAAAGGTTAAAAAGAACCAGCATGATTTAGACCTACTCTAAACAAAAATCAAATAAAAAAATTGTTTCAAAGTATGAAATAGGCTGTAAGCGGAAAACCTAGACTTTATGAAAGTTTATATTATAGTCGAGGGTAAACAGCTGCATATTCTATAACCACTGAATATCTTCAATCAGCTGTGCTTTGTAAATTAAATAGACCAATAGCTTTTTCTAAACTTTCTTTTTATATCCTATTCGGGGAAACCCCTGCGTGCTCCCTACGGCAACCCTGTTGGCACCTTCTATGCACATAATAATTTTTTCTTTATAATAAATGTGTAGGATTAATAATAACCCCAAAGCTAAGATGGTAAATAATGTTAAATGTTCAAATCAAATTATTTTGTATAGTTTATAACAACAGTTATAATAAAGGTTAAAAGAACCAACAAGGCGGTCTACACTTTAATAAAAACCTAACGTAAAAGTTAGAAATACAAATAGTTGCTTTTAAGTGTGAAATCAGTTGTTAATGGAAATATTAAAGCAAACAGCTGTTTTATGTGTTATTTTATTGTGGAGACGTAATTTTGCCTTTTAAGTTTATAACGACTGGACTGATTTGAATGAAACTTATTGCAATATATGCCTTTTATTTAGAAAAAAGTAAACAAAAATTAAAATTAGTTAAACAATATTTTATTTTCTCTAAATGAAAATAAATGCAATAAAACATAAATAGTTTTAAATAATTATGTATTTTCTTCCGTTTAAAAAACAACCAATTTTTTAAATTTCCTATTAATAATTAATTATCATTTTATTTTTATCTTTTCAAACTTTTACAGTTACAATTAGGCTATTACTACCAATAAGTTTCAACACTATTTTAGTATTATAACTATTTGGATATAATAAATTTCAACCAACAATGAAGCCCATATTAGGTCGGGCATAAAGTCATCAATATTTCCGAATTATACGAGACAGAAGGCGTCCAATTAACTATTAGTCAAATGCATTAGACAAAGGGGCGGAGAATCGGTTGTGAGTTTGGCCGGAGAAGGCCTGTTTGTGTCGGCCAAGCCTTTTACTTCGTCCCCCGACTTGGGACTGAATATTCATAGAGTCAAAACGAAAATTAAGTTAGCCATCTAGAAATGAATGAACTAAACCGTGTTTGTTTAACAGCGGTTGATGGCGTCAATGATTTGTTGGCCCCTCCTTGTGTGGTTTCGACTAATTTATCATTTTCCACTGGTCATTGTGTACAAGAATCAATTTAAGTTGAAATTAGGGACAGATTTACGTGTACTAAATTTAGGCTTGTGTAGGTGTGGTGTGCAATGATCTGGTTTTTAATACATTCGAAACTGCAATCCACGAGTACGTTGCCAAATTACAAAAACGCTGTCAAGCTGAGCCATCTATAGGCGGATGTAAGAAACATTTTGCGATAACTTTAACTTTTCCAAAATGCTTTTTTAATGCTGTAGTGTGTAGGCTATAGAAACGTAACATTTTTAAAGAACTAGTAGCTCGTATGCCTACTCCCTTTAATGCCAGATTTTGATTTGTGGTAATGTTTACAGAAATATCTCCAATGTTTTAAATCATCTGTGACAAAAATGTGTGACCAGCAAATAAACTGTGGGGCCTTTGCAAGCTTCGAACGCCAACGAGTGAACAAAATAATTTGGTAACTGTGCATGATGAAGATATAATGCGTGTGTTTTTTTTAATACTCTGTAAGTAGGCCTACAAGGCTATTGCGAGAGAAATAAAACT
>JAGFPH010004293.1:20028-34693 GCA_018207615.1 Philaenus spumarius
ATACTCTGTAAGTAGGCCTACAAGGCTATTGCGAGAGAAATAAAACTACCAAAATGCAACTTAGCCTAAGTTCAACCCTTTTCGCTGTTTGCGCTAAAACAAGAAACTAAACTCTTCACTGACATAAAAAACGTAAATTTACGTGAACATTATTGATTTAAGGGTCGGCTCTAGCTGTCGTCCATGTTGGCTGACACTCCATAAGACCAATGTTAAATTAAAATCCAAATTTTTCCTTTATTTTTGATCGGAAAATTATAAACGATATGTCATTTTAAAGCTATGCATGCAAATGGCTTTTTAAAAATTAAGAAAAATATTTTGTTTAATATTTATTAACAATTTAAAACATTGATTTTTAATATTTTTTTATGTTGCCACTATTAATTATAGCGATAAACTGCCAAGCCATTCGCCTGAAGAATTTCGTCCCCAAGATTTTGGTATTTTTTTTAAACGCTATTTGAACAATTGCGGGTTTTAAATGGATTTAGGCTGAGCAATGTCCGCGTAACCTACCGCCGCTATAGGGTGATTTTAAATATTTTTACGTTGTAACTATTAATTATGGCGAAAAATTACCAAGCCATTCGGATGAAGAATTTTGTCCCCGAGAGTTTGGTATTTTTTAATAAACGCTATTTGAATAATTGCGGGTTTTAAATGGATTTAGGATGAGCAATATCCGCGTAACCTACCGCCGCTATAGGGAGTCGCAGTTTGCTTTCTGTTTCACTAGAGCCGACCCTTAACTTAATTAACGTGGAATAAAAACGATTCAGCACTAAGGATAAACTAGTAAAACGACATTTCGTGTAATCTAACTAAAGAAGGAGCAAGGAGCACTAATAATTGGCAACGTTGTTAAATTGAACATTAGGCTAAGGCTACGCCATTCTTGCGTTATTCTGTTAATCCAAAAAACCTGAACCAAACTACTTGAACTCCCAATCAAAGTAAGCCTATGTTTTCAGTTTGTAAACAAACGTTGGGAGCACTTCATACTTTCCGAAAAATCTAGCAAAGCCTTCAGCTATCGGCTCAGCAAGATGGCTCAAAGTTTGCAATGCTAATTCGCCAATTCAACTTTTTGTAGGTTGTTGTTTGTTCTTTTATATTGTTCGACTAATATTTGCTTTGACGCAGTCAATAAAGTGTATAGTTTCACTATATCTATACTTAATATTATAAAGACGTAAAATTTGTTTGTTTGTATGTACTGGGTAATCTCTGGAACTACTGAACCAATTGAAGAAATAGTTTGTATTACTGATAAAAAGCTACACTATCCCTGAATAACATAGGCTATAATTTGTTTCGATAAAAACATTTTTTATTTCAATATCTGCAAATTTAGTCATAAAAATCTTAGGTTAGGCCTAGACTGATGAACCATTTACATTTATTACCATAGCAACCGATGGAATAAAATACAGATAAGACAGCTGTTTGCTAAAAATGATTCAATTAACAGCTGATTTCAAACTTTGAAGCAATTATTTGTACTTCTAACTTTAAGGTTAGGTTTTTATTAAAGTGCAGACCTGAGCCCTGCTGGTTCTTTTAACCTTTATTATAACTGCTATTATAAAATATACAAAATTATTTTATTTTAATATTTAACATTATTTACCATCTTAGCTTTTGGGTTATTATTAATCCTACACACTTTATTATAAAGAAAAGATAACATGATTGTGTGTGTAGAAGGTTCCAACGGGATTGGCAGGTGGAGCATGCAGGGGTTTCCCCTAATTTAAAATAAAATAAAAATAGTTTTGTTTCATTCCGATCGAATTTTATTAATAGTCGCGCACATCTGCACTAGAACCAATAATTTTCTGCAGCCTGCAGGCAAACTATGGTAAAACGTTTGACTTACCGTTTACACACAATAAAATCCTGCATGTATTTTAGTTCAGTAATCAGTAGTTATTTGGTGGATTTATGGTTGACAATCGTACCGAAAATGGATGTAGGCCTATTACCTACATAGTTCCACCTAGTACCTACATTAGATAGGTTAACTATCCTCTGCCCACGGACTATATAATATGGAATTTTCTAAGTTTATTATTGCAAAACCGACCTTAGGCCAACACCTCCAATTTGAAGATGAAAATAGGACTTAAATTGTAACGAACTAAAATTATGGTACTGTACAAGTCATAATACCGCCATTTAAAAAATATTTAGCAATTTTACACATTTGCAAATATAAGACCAATGCCTTGAGCACCAGCATCTCTGACGTATTAATGACCCACTGTTCCAAGTGTTTTACTTTTATCAATAAATATGATTAGACTAGTAAGCCTGATTTTGATGATTCTTTTTTTATTTAAAAGATAATTTCCAGTTCTAAGTCACTGTGAAGCTAAATATTTGATTTACACTTTTATTTTAGTTTTATTCCAAGTTTTAAAAATGCATCAGTAGCCTATGCTACAACTAGGCTAAATAGGAAATACTGTAATTTGATTTTAAACAGCTGATAAACTAATTGAAATGGTGAAAGTTTGTTTGTTTGTATGTAGGGGGTAATCTCTGAAAGTACTGAACCGATTGAAAAAATAGTTTTACTAATAAAAAGCTACACTATCCCTGAGTAACATAGGCTATAATTTATTTCGATAAAAACATTTTTTTATTTCAATATTTTTATATTTAGTAGGAAAAAAATCTTAGGTTAGACCTCTAGACTAATAAATTAACACATTTATTAACATTTATTACCATGGCTACCAATTGAATAAAATAACAGTGAACAGCTGTTTGCTTTAATATTTCCATTTACAGCTAATTTCAAACTTTGTATTTCTAGATTTTAGGTTAGGTTTTATTAAAGTGTAGATCTGAGCCTTAATGGTTCTTTTAACCTTTATTATAACTGCTGTTATAAAATATACGAAATAATTTGATGTGAAGATTTAACATTATTTACCATTTTAGCTTTGGGGTTATTATTCATCATACACCTTTATTATAAAGAAATCATAACATGATTGTGTTTATAGAAGGTTCCAACGGGGTTGGCGTGCGGAGCACGCAGGGGTGTCCCCTAGTATATTTAAATAAAGATACAAATATTATCTTTGAATTGCTTTTTATTTCATAATGATGATAGATCAAATGATTTAGAAGTGATTAATATTATAATGAAGAAATTAATAATGTTATACGAATATGTACGAATGTTTCCGAAGTTAAACGAATGAGTATCTATTAAATTCGTATAAATGAATATATTGACAATAAAAGGTATTTATATTCATTTTATAACTTCAAAGCAAATCGTATAACGTATTATAAGCCTGCCTTAGTTCTATAACTCATATTTAAAAAAAAAAATTATTTCACAAGACATTATTGATTAAAGTTGTAAACATAATCCCAAAGTATAATCTATTTGCTAGGTTTTGTTAAGTACTCTACAGATGATGGGTGAAATTAGCTGTTACATTATATTGTTACTCACGTACGTACGGACGTGCACTCACTTTCATAGGAGTCGATTGTGTGACACATAACGTAATAACGATACTTGTTTTACCTAATCGAAATATATCTTCAATATGAAAGATGTCCCTAACAAAGCTTCAATTAGAAATAAGATAAAAATAGTCTACTAATGTTGTAAAACTTCTAAGTTTAATTTCGAGAGAACAAAATATTCTGTTTCTATGTTTTATTTTCGCTAAGTACCGACTCGGCTAAACATATTGCTTGGGGAAAACAAAGGAAGAGAAAGAAATAATTCACTGTTTAGACAATCTGTTAAAAGGCTCCCCTTCTACAAACTAAAGTCTCAACATTAAATATATTACTTGTAGCCTACTTCTTCTTGTTTTCGGCGCCAGAATTGTTTTAAAATTTGAGACAGCTACATAATTTATAGGCTATCGTAGAAGGAAAATTCTTTATCTGCGCGAAAAAAACATCTGCCAAACAGTCACACACAGCGCCCTCGTAAAAAAAACATATCAATACCATGCAGACGGGAAAGCATATCTACAAACGGACATGAAACGCAATAAATATTTGTTTTGAAACGCCGAGAAATGAAATCGATTTAAAAATTACATGATAACAAAAGATGTTCAACTTGTAAAAACCTTCACAGTGAATAATTTAAATGTAGTAGGCCTATGTTTAATCCTTTACGAAACGAATAATTTACGTGAATCGTGACGGAAATTAAAAACTTGGAAACACAAAATCGATCCGTTTGTCTGAATTCGATGTAATTCGGTGTAGTTCGAAAATCCAATTTTTAGGAAACTAAAATTAGATGGTTGTGTTATCATTTTAAGCGTAGAACGATGGTGTGTGATCGACTGACTTATAATTTGTTCAAGTGTCAAATTGAAAAATATTATATGCTTTAGTGCTGCTGTCTTACAAACTTGGCATAAACACTAATATTATAGCACTAATATTTAGTTTATTTGTTTGTTTTACAAGTTGAGTACACCAGTATAAATATTCTTAGTAAGTATGAACGATTTTTGGCATGCTATTTTTAAAAACGAGGAGCTTGAAAATAGTCTTCTGTTTTACCTATCTCGTTTTAACTATAACACCTTTGGATTCAACTACTCCATTTTCGACATTTTTGAACATATCGATTTAAAAATTGGTACATAAGTTAAAAACACAATTGTTTTTTGCTATACTTATTTTAAAAACTATGTTAAAAAAATTGCTTAATCTGCAGCCGATTAACTCAAGCGTTTTAATGAAAAAAAGGTCTAAAATTATACTTTTTTAAGTTACTTGTGCTTTGGAAAGTAAATAATAAAAAAGGTTTATACTCCTTGATCTTGTTTGAATCTATATATTGAACTTGTAAAAAAACTTTCAGGTTGATATTCCAAAAAGTTTCTAAACTGGAGCTGTTTAAAATGAATTGGTGGGTCCGGTACTCCTAAAATCGATAATCGAAATCGACTCCTAGATCGGGTAATTTTTAAGATAACAAGCTGCGACTCAGCATAAATGTTTAGAATATATATTTTAACTCCTATACCAAGTTTCAATTCGATATATTAAAATTCGGCCAATTTAGAATGAGCCAAAGCTTCATATATGAATAAGATGTCCCCTTTTAGTGATTTCCCCTGCTGCAAAATACATACCTGCATTATCGATTTTTTTCCAGACAAACCATTGCTCGGACGAAATAAATACATACGACCTTTTTTGTTGAAAAATACCTCCCCTACACGGTGGTATCTTTTATTTTTCTCTATCTTCATCCCAGCTCGAAATATTAAGGATATTCGAAAAATAATGATAATCGATTTTTTTTCGACTTTGGGAAATCGATAGACTGGTAAACTTTTTTTATGTTAATCTACATACTTTAATGTACTTATAAAAAAAAATCAGTCGTATTGTAAATAACTGGAACTTTTGGTCTAAATTGACCGCTACCGACTGGCCTAATTAGCTAAGTCCACTAACAGATAGTATGTTTCAGTCCGACAGTAGTAAGTTACCAATATCCTACCCCTCCCTCGGCATTGTTTCTTTCTTGGCTCATTTTGTCCTTGTGTTTTCCACCCTTCACGCGCACTGTTAAGTGCTACCACACTCAAATACTACTTTTCCAAAATACATTGTAATAACAGATAAAACATTTGAAACGGGTAAATTTTCATTTGAAATTTTCTTTGGAGATAACGTTTGTAGCACGATTTTCTGTGTAGAACATTAACTCCTATGTTGAAACGGTAGTTCAGGTAGGCCTACCTTCAACTGTAATATAATCTAATAAATGTCGTACGGTAATCAATAAAACAAAGTGCACCGCCACAATGACTTGCAGTTTACCTGCGTGTATATCTGCCCATTACGTTACACTTGTCACTTCTGTCAGCTGTGTGTAGACTGTCATAATACTGTCAACACTTTCATTGCGATTAATTGTGTTTTACAGATGTCACGGTATGTCCACACAATAAGGGTAAGAATTTTATATTACCGTACAACTGGTTCTTTACAATCAATTTAAACAAAATCTGAATGATATAATGAGGCATTTTTGAAATGGAAGATTTGTAGGTCTAGTCTTATAAGGTTCTGCTACATTTCACGTATTTTGTATCTACTACTGTTTACAGTTGGCATTACATTATAGGCCTATCTGAGACTTTGCATTTAGGGCTACGGTTTAAATTTTATTTCTAAACATAGAGGACAGATTTTTAAAATAATAATTAGGCCTAGATAATAACATTTTAATTGACTAATTAACTAATTAATTTAATGGTATTAGGCCAGTCGGTAGGGGTAATTTTAGACCAAAAGTTCCAGTAATTTACAATACGGCTGATTTTTTTTATAAGTACATTTAAGTATGTAGATTAACATACAAAAAAGTTTACCAGTCTATCGATTTCCCAAAGTCGAAAAAAAAAACGATTATCATTTTTTTTCCGATTATCCTTAATATTTCGAGCTGGGATGAAGATAGAGAAAAATAAAAATACCACCGTGTAGGGGAGGTATTTTTCAACAAAAAAGGTCATGTGTATTTATTTCGTCTGAGAAATGGTTTGTCTGGAAAAAATTCGATAATGCAGGTATGTATTTTGCAGCAAGGGAAATCACTAAAAGGGGACATCTTATTCATGTATGAAGCGTTGGCTTATTCTAAATTGGCCGAATTTTAATATATCGAATTGAAACTTGACTTAGGAGTTAAAATATATATATTAAACATTTATGCTGAGTCTCAGCTTGTTATCTTGAAAATGACCCAATCTAGGAGTCGATTTCGAATATCGATTTTAGGAGTACCGGACCCACGAACTAATTTCAATCTATTCCAGTTTCGTCAATTTTTGGAATATCAACATCAAATTTGTTTTACAAGTTGAGTACACCAGTATAAATATTCTCAGTAAGTATGAACGATTTTTTCATGTTATTTTTAAAAACGAGGCGCTTGAAAATAGTCTTCTGTTTTACCTATCTCGTTTTAACGATAACACCTTTGGTTCAACTACTCCATTTTCGACATTTTTGAACATATCGATTTAAAAATTGGTAAAGAAGTTAAAAACACAATTGTTTTTTGCTATACTTATTTTAAAAACTATATTTTAAAAATTGACTAATCTGCAGCCGATTAACTCAAGCGTTTTGATGAAAAATCTAAAAAGGTCTAAAATTATACTTTTTTAAGTTACTTGTGCTTTGAAAAGTAAATAATAAAAAAGGTTTATACTCCTTGATCTTGTTTGAATCTATATATTTAAGTTGTAAAAAACCTTTCAGGTTGATATTTTGAAAATTTTAGGGTACTCCTAAAATTGAGAAACCCATTGATAAGTCAAGTGGCTCTAGATCGGGTCATTTTCAAGATAACAAGCTGAGACTCAGCATAAATGTTTAAAATATATATTTTAACTCCTATACCAAGTTTCAATTCGATATATTAAAATTTGGCCAATTTGGAATGAGCTAACGCTTGTTATATGAATAAGATGTCCCCTTTTAGTGATTTCCCCTGCTGCAAAATACATACCTGTATTATCGATTTTTTTCCAGACAAACCATTGTTCGGACGAAATAAATACACATGACCTTTTTTGTTGAAAAATACCTCCCCTAGACGGTGGTATTTTTTATTTTTCTCTATCTTAATCCCAGCTCGAAATATTAAGGATAATCGAAAAAAGAATGCTAATCGATTATTTTTTCGACTTTGGGAAATCGATAGACTGGTCAACTTTTTTTTATGTTAATCTACATACTTTAAGGTACTTATAAAAAAAAATCAGCCGTATTGCAAATTACTGGTAGTTGTAACCTATACCGACTGGGCTATATAGGCTATTATAAATTTTGAGTTAAAACTAAAAACAAGCGTAGATCTACGACTTCAAACTATTCTATACTAGGCTATACAAAGCACAAATTTGTAGGTCTTCGTAGATTTAAATAAAAAAAACTAGAGAAAACTCCTGCGAGCTTCTCATGAGAACCCACTACCTCGTTCGCTTACGTATTTTGTAATTCCTTTTCAATAAAAGTTTAGGATTAATCAAAACCTAAAAGCTAAGTAAAAAGGTAAATAATATTATATTACTAAATCAAATTGTTAAGATATGAAAAAATAAAAGTACAAACTATTTCTCTCCGGTCGTTAAAGCAATCATTAATCTTAAAAATACATAAAAACAATGTAATTAATAACTTAAATAATTACATAGTCTGAGCTTGACTTGTGAGAAGATATAAGTTGTTATTTGATAGAATAAAACCTGATCACAGAATATCACAAGTAAACGTTTATTTACTTGATCGCGTTTCAACCACATTGTCGCCCTGATCAGTGATGCTTGAAAAATCACTATTTGAAAAATATATTTACTGCTCAGTTATGGATAAATAGGATTATACACGCCGCTGACGAACATTCTAGTTATTTTGGCCTATACCAAATGCTTTGAAAGGGATAATTTCAGACCCTGTTATTCAGGCTTGAATGCTTGGTGAAGCATGTCATCACAAATACAAACAGCTTAAGACAAACGTTTAATTTTGGCGTCACGACTGTACAAAGTTTTGGTAAATTCTTTTATAGATTGCCTATCCGATTTGATCAAAACTTTATTGAGGTGTTACGCGTTGTCGTCTAGATTGAATCGGTTAAGTTTGATTACACTTTTTTTAAACTAAACCCCACCGTTGTTGTTGCCTATGTTGGATAAACTGTCAAAGATAAACCAGAACATTAAGTAGGTTGAATGAAAATATATATAGAAAAGTACCCGGTTTTATGTACACATATTTAATTTCAACTGATAAGTAAATTACGAAAAACATTGTACTGCTTATGGCGCCAATCTAAACAATAAGGGAAATGTATTATCCATTCAAAATACACAGCTCAACTGATTACACATTTTCCATATTGGTACACTAACCTTTAATAAACCTTTAAATTTTCATATATGCTATTCCTCAATTAGCAAATGATTTTATCATTTTAAATAATTCCAATTTCTAATTGTTAGGTTAGCTTTTTAAAAAAATGAAGGAATATGTTAAAGTTATCTTTATTACACCTACAGCCTGTTATATCGTAAACATAACAGTTTGATCAAGACAATTAATATTATTATTTACCATATAGCTTTTAGGTTATGAATAATCCTACACCTTTAATAAAACACATAAAAAATATGTTTATAAAGGGAGGAAGATGTATCTACTTATATAAAGCTAGACGGTAACACTGATTCATTGACATTAATTATTAGGCACTTCCCGTAATCGGAACCCCGTCAACCTTATACTTGAATTAAAGCTCTCGACGAGAAACTCTTGGGAAAATTGACAGAATTTAACATTTATTAATTTTGGAAGCACCTTTTGGGCGGGAACGATTTTTTCAATTTCTTCATTTTCCCACTTTGAGCGCATTTAGCAAGAAAGCGGTAAGAGATAGCAAAAAATGTTAAGTACAAAAGTTGTAGAAAATTAAATTTCAAAGTAGAGATTTTCCGTCAGATTCAAGATCCAATCATCCATTTAGCCACTATTCATCCGAGAAGGGAGACTCCGCCAAAAGGACTTAAAGCTAGCCATCAAATTTCACCGATTCACTGACATTAATTATTAGGCACTTCCTGTAATCGTACCCACCTCGACCTCATACTTGAATTAAAGCTCTTGACGAGAAACTTTTGGGAAAATTGCCAGAATTTAACATTTTTGAATTTTGGAAGCACATTTTTGGCGGGAAAGAGTTTTTAGATTTTTTTTCTATTTCTTCATTTTACCACTTTGAGCGCTTTTAATAAGAAAACGGTAAGAGATAGCAAAAAATGTTAAATACAAACACAAGTTGTAGAAAATTAAATTTCAAAGTAGAGATTTTCCGTCAGATTCAAGATCCAATCATCCCTTTAGCCGCTATTAACCTAAGAAGGAGCTCCGCCAAACAATCCATCAAATTTCCCATGTTAATCTTATGGAGATAATGTTTAATGAGTTTGAGTCAGCTGCCAAATAAAACAGCTGATTTGTGCTCGGTCACCTATGTACAAACGAGCCAAAGATTAACGAGATTCTTTAGCGAATTTTCCAACTGCGAGCGAAGCGAAGGAGCCATCTGAGGCCGAAGGCCCAGGCGGGGTTGGGACGCGAAGCGTCCAGGGGCAGAGCCCCTACTTTATTTATTATTTTTTAAATTTTATTATTAAGTTCTATCCGCAGTTTTAAGAGTTCACTCAGATGCTACCTCCTAGAAAATGTGTTCTATTCTGTGGAAGTATATCTTTCCACGGTACCTGAGCCCAGTCTGCAGGTGTCAGGGGAAGGGCTTATTTGTTTTTTAAACCTTATATTCAATAATTATATATATAAACTGTATTGACTGTGTTTTTTTGTTTTTTAATCAAATTTTTATGTAAATTTATGTGTGCTTTTCTGTATATTATGTATGTTTTATTATTTTGTACTTTTATTTATATAAAAATGTAAGTTATATGACATGTCAAATATTCCACTGGAATATTTCACAGAAAAGGTGATGAAAAGAATAAATAAAATAAAAATAAGATTGTTGAAGTGCTTTGCGCACCGAGGTTTATAGTTCTTAGGCCTATATATAACTAGATTTACCAATATAGATGCCTAAGAAAAATATTATTTAATATATTTTTAGTTCGTTTTAGACATTTAAATTTTGTGATCGTGAAAAAACTTGACAGAAAAATTTCAATTCTTTTTCATAACGGTTCTAGATAAACTCGATTTTCCATGTGGTTACTGGTTTTACCTTATTTTATAAAGATCGAATTGAGTATATGAGGGTTCTCAGAGGGTAGCCCCATCACTACAGACATCCTTGAGTACTTTCTTAGCGCCGCGAGTACAATATCACTTTCAATAACGAGAAACACCCATTGTCTCAGTTTTTGAGTTCAAGGTAAAATCTGTACGTTATAATTAAGCCGGTCTGGCTCCCGGTCAAGTTTCAGATTGCGGTCGTAACCGCACGACCCAGTGTACGTTGTAACGGTTACAAAGGAATTTATTTTCCTCCAGTAAAGTTAGGTAATACAAACGTAAACAAACTTTCCCTTACAAACATAATCATTTTCCGATGATGCAACAATTACAACAATAAAATGCATTGTATTTCTCTATTTCTTTCACGATAGCCTACTAGGCTTTTAAGAAGTATTGTCTTTAGATGATTTTCTTACAATATATATTTTTTGTCATTACCTCTGAAATATCGTTTATCTTATCTTCTAAAGCGAGAGATAATTGTCTGTCTGCTAAATGGATCTGGAATCTCCGTCTAAGGATTTTTGATTTTTTGATTTTATATGGGGCTTTTGGCCACGAGAAATCGATTGGAAATAGTCACCAGTCTGGGAAAATTCGTTTTCTACGTCTTTTTATTAAATTAAAAAGTGAAATTTGTCCATTTTAAACAATACAAAGCACAGCTGATGCAAATGTTTTCAATGTCATTACTATACTCATCTGTTTTCTTTTAAACAAAGCACAGCTGATGCAAATGTTTTCAATCCCATTACAATAATCATCTGTTTTCTTTTAAACTGTATTTTATTAGAGGTAAGCCTAATGTTGTATCTATTTATAGTTACCATGGCAACGAATACTTCTGCTAAATAAACATACCCTTTATTTAGTTGTTTAATGTTATAGGCCTAACCTAAAAGATGTTCACGGAAATTTGCAATAATAGTTATTGACGTGAGCGAACTAGGCCCTAGGCCTAAATCGATATTGAAATATTAAACTTTAATTTAGGCCTGACTTATTTCTGAGGCATAGCGTTGAGATTATGGTTAATCCTTTAAACTGTATTTTTATTACAGGTATAAGCCTAATGTTGTTGAAATCATAGCCCTGCTTATAATCGAGCTTTAGCTCGGTCTCCTGGTACTTTACATTAAGTAATAGTTAGGCCTATTATTAAAGGGTAGGCCTACATCATAGTATAATATGTCTTACCGGAGGTTGAATACACTTTAATACATTTAGTAGTTATGACAACGAATCAATATTAACGTAGGGCCTATACACACCAAACTGGGTCCATCAGTTTTAAAATATCAACATAGACAATCACTTATTTAAATGGCTGAATGAAAACTAACACAAAAGGAAATAAATTTACTCTATAATTCATGCCTTTCTACAATTATAATTTAACAATATATAGTCCTACATATCAAACAAAACAACGAGTTAAGAATGTCTTAAAACATAAACGTTAAACAATATTACTTTTATTTTTTTATATTGAATCGAAATTGTTACATAATAAATGTTAATTTATTAGTATTCCACTCTTTTATCAAACTATTTCATTACTTTTTTTTATTGACTACAATCTATAGACTACTAGTAGACCCAACAATGATTCGCTATTGCTTGATTTAATTTAAAGGGTAACTATTCCATTTCATTACATTGACGTAATCGAATTGTAAAATGGTTTTTATGCGACTTAAGTATATACGACACAAATTTAGATACATGTAGTTTGTAAACCTTTATAGATAATACAGTAAACCTTTTACCTAATATAAACAAACTGATAGTTGTGAAGAATTGTAAAAAAAACTTGATTCTAAATTAGCCCAATTGGTTGCAAATAAACGTGTTTGGGTTGTAGGCCTAACCTAAAATTATGTTCAGTTTTTGATCCAACTCAGTTGTTTTATGTATAATATGTAACAACCAATGTTTGAATTGAATTAAAATGTAGTAAGCATTTTTAGTAGATTTTTACTTTCTCCACCCTATACGTAGTATATGGAGAAAGTATTGTTTTCGTAAAAATGTTGGAATTTGAATTTTCAGTTGAATTATCTGTTTTGGTGTTCCCAGAACCCCAAAAAATTGTTTAGTGCAATTATCAGTGTTGGGTGCTCCCTGATCCCAAAAATATTTTTAGTGGAATTTTTTGTTTTGGTGCTCCCTGAACCCAAAAAAAGTGTTTTTAGAGTGGTGTCTGTCTGTCAGTCTGTCTGTATGTATACACGACCAGAGAGGACACTATTGGTCCGATTTTCATGAAATTTGGTATGTAGGTACTAAACCCTAATAACTCCAGGCGCTTTTTTCATTTTTTGGAATTTTTAATTTAAAGGGTAATTTACCCCTAAAAACCCATGAAAAACGACAAAAATGCAAATTTCTCAAAAACGGCTCTAACGATTTTGATCAAATTTTCAGTATTTATAGTGCTTAAGATGCCAAACAAAATGACACCACCCGCTTTTATCAAAACTTCGGCGTTTTAGAATTATAGGGAAATGTTTAAAAATAAACAAGTTTGTGTTGTCAATCTAGCATATTATTTTTTTGTTTTGTTCTAAAAAGTAGTAAAAAATAAAATGATTAAAAACAATATTATTTTGACTACAGTAAGTTTGGAGAAAGTTTGTGTCAGTTAACTGATACCGTTTATTGTTTTTGTTTGCTTTAAGTTGGTAAATCTAACCTAAAAAAGCTGTTGGTTTTGAAGAATAATAAACTGTTTATAAATGCTTATTTAAGTTGCTGTAGTAATGAATGTAAACAAACATGTGTTACTAATCATTTTATTAGAACAGCTGTTTCGTGAGTTATGGTCTTGAGTTCATAAAAAAAAGGATGTTCAGTTTTTCGCGAATGTGAACATTTTCCGGGAAACTTTTCAAACTATCTTTTCATAAAAACTTAATTCCGACTATTTTTTTACGAACATTTTAAAACAAAAAATAGCCAAATTAGTCCAGCCGTTCTCAAGTGATGCGCTTAGCCTACCAACGAATAGCATTTCATTTGACTTTCTCACTATACGATAGAATAGAGAAAGTATAGTGATCGCAAAAAAAAATCGATGTTGAGATATTTGTGGAAATGTCCGTTTTGGGACCCCCTGATACCAAAAATGTGATTTGTACAAAATGTCTGTCTGTATGTATACAAAGCTAGAGCGAAAACTATTAGATCGATTTCAAACAAATTTGCACCAGACATGTCAAGTAGGCCTGTATAGATGCACGAAAACAGTTTTGAAAAACAACCCCCTTTTTGGCAAAAAACCCACAAAAAATCAGTTATTATTTTTTTTATAAAAATCGGATTTAACGATTTTGACAAAATTTGGCTTACTTGTAGCCTTTAATGTACCCTACCATATGCAAAAAAAAACAGCATCTTTCTAAACATTCTCGTTTAGCTAATAATAATAACTGATTTTTGGGGGTTTTTTTTGGCCATAAAGGGGGTTGTTTTTCAAAATTTTTCAAAACCTTTTTTCCTGCATCTATACAGGCCTTATTGACGTGTTTGGTGCAAATTTATTCGAAATCGATCGAATAGTTTTCTCTCTAGATAATAATAATAATATTTTTCTAGTTAATCTTCTACTTAATAAAAAATCTCCTCTCCTACAAGTCACAGTGAATCTGTTTAGTAATTTAAATATGTTTGTGAGAAAGTATGTGCCAGTTCTTGGTAAAGCATATTTATTATAGTCCTATAGATTATACATTTGCATCAACTGCTGTTGTATCTGTTATTTTATTTTATTGGTTGCAACAGTTAATTAATAAAATGGTTAATTTTGGGTTTGAAAAAATTCGAAATTTTAGGGGGGGTTTTGGGGGGATCA
>JAGFPH010004293.1:34793-45066 GCA_018207615.1 Philaenus spumarius
CTTAAAATTAAATAAAGCAATAGCGAAGCATTGCCGGGTCCACTAGTTTAAAATAATTTCAGTAGCCTAAACTTAAAAAGTATTATTTATGGTTCAGAAACAAACGTTTATTCAAACCGAAAGTTTCACAAAACTGTATAGTAGGCACATTTAAAGTAGTGGTGGACACGTTTTACCATAACCATAAATAGTAAACATATTTTAATATTCGTAGAAAACACAACTCGCATGCTTTCTTTGCAAATTAGCGAAAATCATGTTCATAGTGAACCGGTACGATCACAAACCGGAACGTGTTATCGGAATTGCATCCTGGGAAATCTGTTAAACCTTTCATCGCATCAGCTGACTTGTCGAGACCGTCTTATCACCGCTAAAGGCTCCGCCAATGGTAACGCGCTCCCCAGATTAACTTATAACACACATAAATTATTTTTATTACTCCTTGTACCAAGTTTCAACTAGATTTCCATAAAACATCAACGGGTTTTTTCCCTTCCTCTCGTATCGAGCTAGATACGCCGGCGGCGGTCGAACGATGCGATATCAGATCTCAATAAATCCTAAGAACAGGTTCTCTTAAACAGTCTTGTGTCAAATTCTAAGGAATTAAGTTGCTTTGTCATACATTCTTTAATAAATTGCACGGGATGTTGGATTTTAATTTATTATTGGAATACGTCTTGTAGATAAAATCAATGTAACCAAATAGGGACAGGTTATTTCATGTGTCGTAAAGTAAGTCTATTAATGTTGTCTTCGGAAAAAAAAGAAGAAAAACACATTTTGGACATTGTAATACGCTGAACATTAATCTACTCGAATACTTATTATACTTCATTAGCTTTAGAAAAGCCATAAGTTAGAGTCAGACTGGTCCATCTTCAACTTTTTATATTGATCACAATTTACTAATCTTTTTAGGCTGTAAATTTACAAAAATGTTATATATTACCTTCTGGCCATACATTTAAAATCACTTCATTTCCTCAAAATGGAATACATAAATCTGGGTTCAAAGGTAGGACTTTTGTAGCGTTTAAAGCTTTGAGCTTACGACCGATCTAGGCGGATCAAATTTTATAAAACCTATCTGAGCTATTTTTGATAGGACAGCGGACAATTTTGTATGCAGATGGAGAATCCTTTATGTAACAGTGAAAATATTTATGTTAATCTAAGAAATAAATTTTAAAAGTATTCTCTAAGAAAAAATCTTCGTGATCCAACAAACAAGGTTCGGATCCCAAAGTATAGGCCCTATGCTTTATTCAAACCTTACTTGTAAAGCCAATATAATTACTTGTAACCTGTGTCAAGACGTAATTGTTTGGTGGATTTATGTTTTTGTTAACAGATTAAAATGCGTTACTTTTTTTCAAAACGTCTACCATTAAGTAAAAACGAAATTTGGGAGACATTCTTAAACTGATTTTTTTTTTTAAATCTAAGCACCCACAAAAAGAGGATTTGGTACGACTAATAAAGTAAAAGGTAGGTAAAATTGTTGTGAAATGTCATATTTAAGGCCCGATGAGTATTTTGCGTCACACTTGTCTTGGTTTACAAATAGTTGTGTATAGTCTATGTATAACTAATTTAATTATTTCGCTACAGATCTAAATTTATTGGGAAGGAGATTGATTGTTATTTTTAGGCGCAATTTTCCTAATTGTTTGTTTTTATTTAAAATGTTAGGCTATCCTTTATGAGTAGTTAAATGATTTGTTCAAATAAAACAAAGTTAATGATCAAGCGTAATTTTGTCTTGAAACTACAAAAGTATCTTAAAATATACAGATTGTAAGTCGTCATTATTTTTACTAATTATTATTAAACAAAATAATTACTAATTATAAACTTTATTTAAATCAACGAAGAGATTTATTTTTACTTTCTCACTATACTATAGTATACAGAAAGTATAGTGATCGCAAAAAAAAATCGATGTTGAGATTTTTGTGGAAATATCAGTTTTGGGACCACCTGAATCCAAAAAAGTGGTTTGTACAAAATGTCTGTCTGTATGTCTATATGTTTGTCTGTATGTATACAAATCTAGAGCGAAAACTATTCGATCGATTTCAAAAAAATTTGCACCAGACATGTCAAGTAGGCCTGGCACGAAAAACGGGTTTGAAAATTTTTGAAAAACAACCTCCATTCTTGGCAAAAAACCCCCCCAAAAAATCAGTTATTATTTTTTTATAAAAAAACGGCTGTAACGATTTCGATAAAATTTTGCTTATTTGTAGCCTTTAATGCACCCTATCATATGCCAAAAAACCGCATCTTTCTAAAAATTCTCGTTTAGCTAATAATAATAAAAATAATAATAACTGATTTTTGTGGGTTTTTTGGCCATAAATGGGGGTTGTTATTCAAAATGTTTCAAAACCTTTTTTCGTGCATCTATAAAGACCTAATTGACGTGTTTGGTGCAAATTTGTTCGAAATCGATCGAATAGTTTTCTCTCTAGATAATAATAATAATATTTATTAGTCAATCTCCAACTTTAATAAAAATTCACCGCTCCTACCCCACCCTACAAGTCACAGTGAATCTGCTTAATAATTTAAATATGTTTGTGAGAAAGTATGTTCCAGTTTCTGGTACCGTTTATTTGGTAAAATATTGGTTTATCAAGAAATTGGTTTCGTAAAGAATATCAATCCCAAGACATAAACCATTACACAAATTTAATTTTGTATCAAATGGTGTTGGTAAAACGCAATGGATCTTTTTTGTGCTTAACGTATTGCCAGTCAGACTTATGAAAGCGGAGGAGCAGCGTATAACACAGATTATTCGGACCAGCAACTAGGATCGAACTTACTGAACTTAGTTGGAGGTTCCAAAAATGTAGCAGCTATACGAGCGCCTTTAATCATTTCTGACGTTCTGCTTCCCATAATGCAAAGCAACTGGCTTTATGTTGTAGGCCTACCTCATTGTAATGCAATCGATTTTAGTTCCAACCGATTAATAACAATACCATTTCAAGTAAAACGTTGACATAACGCTTTATCTTACATCGAAACAATTTTGACAGCGTATGACAATTTTGAGCTGCTTCTTGGAATTTGGTTATTATTCACGTCTTTCCAGTTTCGTATAACTTTTATTTTCGCGTGAGGAAGTTTTCTGTAATATCTACACAAGGTGTCGCAATAAGGCTTCAATGCACGTCTTTACAAAAACTATTACGCGCAACGTATCAGCTAATGACAGCAACTAGTGCTTCTTGCCCAGGGATATTTTGTATTATTATGTTGGCAATGAATCACAACACTGTTTCATCTTCGTGGTTTATTGCATGTCGGATATCGCCGTTTTACCAGAACAATGCGCCAACAGCGCCATCTATCAGTCTGCCGCTCGAGCAGAACCATTCCAACTCCGTACATTTGCATATTTCTCTATTACCACCTAATTTAATTAATGTCTTCCGTCTTTTAGAGATAACTCATGGGTAGTGTTCCTTAGAGGTTCGGTCGGTAGAAATGGCGTAAAACTTAAGGGAAAGAGTAAAAAGCCTCGGGAGGCATTGGCGAGATCTAAACCGACAGCAGAGCTTCAAATATAAGGTGGGAGAAATTATAATTTGTTGTGTTGGTAATGATGTGCTTTTGTACTATGTTTTCTGTTGAACAGTATCTTGTGGTATACACGTGTCCGAAACTGAATCACGGGACGAATTTGAAAAGTTTTTTATTTGATTTTCTACTCAGCTTCCATATCAATTTGATAATGTTTAGGTATGGGCTTTTTCATTTCCTCCGAAAGTCATTTGGGATGTTGGAAGACTCGAGAAGTGTCCAAAATTGGACATTGAAATGTTTGATACAATTTAGGTTTCTGATTGTAAAATCAAGTAATGAAAGTACTTACATAAAAATACAAAACAATATGTTTTTATGTTAGGGCCTCCATGTTAAAACAGATCAAAGAAGGCCTAACTCAACACTTTTTTCAAAATGTTAACTTTTTAAAGACCTATATACAATGATGTAACACTCCAGCTATTTTAAATTTATATACCTCTACTCTCCTCGATTATGCCTTTTTGGAGCACTTTGATTTGAGAAGCCCATATTTTTCTTGAACTCCTCAGGTGCGAAATAGGGTTATTTTAGTTAAAACCAACTATTTAAACAGTTAAACAGATATGGCTAAAGGTTATGGCATAGGTTCGAAGAGAAAATATATAAATTTAAAGTAAAAACTATTTTTAAAGAAAGTTTAAGCATTTTAATAGTAATAAACGGTATCAGTTAACTGACACAAACTTTCTCCCAACTTACTGTAGTCAAAATAATATTGTTTTTAATCATTTTATTTTTTACTAATTTTTAGAACAAAACAAAAAAATAATATTCTACCTACGTCAATCGTATAAAAAAATTATTGCCCCAGGCGGGATTCGATCGCGCGACCTTTGAATTACTGGCCATGCTCGCTACCGTGGTGCTACCCCGTGCGGCCGCAATGCTAGATTGACAACACAAACTTGTTTATTTTTAAACATTTCCTCATAATTGTAAAACGTCGAAGTTTTGATAAAAGCAGGTGGTGTCATTTTGTTTGGCATCTTAAGCACTATAAATACTGAAAATTTGATCAAAATCGTGAGAGCCGTTTTTGAGAAATTTGCATTTTTGTCGTTTTTTATGGGTTTTTAGGGGTAAATTACCCTTAAAAATTAAAAATTCCAAAAAAATGAAAAAAAAACGCCTGGAGGTATTATGGTTTAGTACCTACATACCAAATTTCATGAAAATCGGACCAATAGTGTCCTCTCTGGTCGTGTATAGGCCTACATACAGACAGACTGACAGACAGACACCATTCTAAAAACACTTTTTTGGGTTCAGGGAGCACCAAAACAAAAATTAACACTAAAAATATTTTTGGGTTCAGGGAGCACCAACACAGAAAATTGCACTAAACAATTTTTTGTGGTTTTGGGAGCACCAAAACAGATAATTCAACTGAAAATTCAAATTCGAACATTTTTACGCAAACAATACTTTCTCCA
The DNA here is from genome assembly GCA_018207615.1 of Philaenus spumarius. Classification (NCBI taxonomy): domain Eukaryota; kingdom Metazoa; phylum Arthropoda; class Insecta; order Hemiptera; family Aphrophoridae; genus Philaenus; species Philaenus spumarius. Next base: position 39,833 of record JAGFPH010004293.1, read on the forward strand.
TATACTACGTATAGGGTGGAGAAAGTAAAAATGATATCTGTTAATTTAAAAAAAAATAGCGCAATAATTGATGTAAAACTTTTAGCGTTGGAACAAAATCACCTGTTCACTCTAACACCTGTGACTGGCAAGTAAGTGGCATTTCCATTAGCAGCTGATTCTATATTATGAAATAACAACAAAAATGCCACATAAACATCCAGTTGTTACGTCCAACACTAAAGTAATACTATAACTATGCATGTTTTAAAAGACTAATTAGCGTTTAAAAATAACCTCAATATTGGTTTTCTCACAAAACTCGGTGATTGTTTAGCACAACAGTGTTTCATAAATCATTGTACAATTTATGCAAATTAATTTGCATTTTGGCAAGGGTACTTTCTTAACGTGTTGAAATAAGTCATTCTTAATTCCCTCTTGTGTTTGCGTTCACTTGTTTTTGGTTTCCTGCCAAGTCTGTCCGTCTGTCTGTCGTTTTCGCCGACGCCTGACGTACTGCTTCATTGTATGTTTTTCTCTTCGCCTTAAACACTTCTTACTTATGCGTTGCATTTTTAATTTTTATTTACAATTTATTTAAAATGACCATTGTTCGGCTTTGAGTCAATACGGACTTCTGTTGTCGTATTTCAATTGTAGAAAAAGCGTTCGTGCGTAGCAGACTGAAACTATGAAGGCCCTACACTTTTCTGATACACTTAGTTTTTGTAGTGGTTGATTATTTTTATTCAAATGTGTAAACCAATGCTTCAGATTTGGAATTTCGATCTATTATACAGTATTTCTTCCTCGAAACAAGGTTCAGTGTTAATTGAAATAGTATTTGAAGCTGATGTTGGTTAAGTAATCTATATATGCTATTTTATAAAAATATAAATTTTATGAATTATTAGTTAAGTGGCATCGTAAGGTTATAAGGTTAATTCATTTTCTATGAGCTTAAATAGAGCCAAACCGTTATTCAACTGTTAACTAGTAGGCCAGTCGGTAGGGGTCAATTTAGACCAAAAGTTCCAGTAATTTACAATACGGCTGATTTTTGTTTTATAAGTACATTAAAGTATGTAGATTAACATAAAAAAAGTTTACCAGTCAATCGATTTCCCAAAGTCGAAAAAAAAATCGATTATAATTTTTTTTTCGATTATCTTTAATATTTCGAGCTGGGATAAAGATAGAGAAAAATACAAAATACCACCGTGTAAGGAGGTATTTTTCAACAAAAAAGGGAATATGTATTTATTTCGTCCAAGCAATGGTTTGTCTGGAAAAAAATCGATAATCATTTTTTTTTTCGATTATCCCTAATATTTCGAGCTATGATGAAGATAGAGAAAAATAAAACATACCACCGTGTAGGGGAGATATTTTTCAATAAAAAAGGCCATATGTATTTATTTCGTCCGAGCAATGGTTTGTCTGGAAAAAAATCGATAATGCAGGTATGTATTTTGCAGCAGGGGAAATCACTAAAAGGGGACATCTTATTCATATATGAAGCGTTGGCTCATTCTAAATTGACTGAATTTTTATATATTGAATTGAAACTTGACATAGGAGTTAAAATATATATTTTAAACATTTATGCCGAGTCTCAGCTTGTTATCTTGAAAATGACCCGATCTAGGAGTCGATTTCGATTATCGATTTTAGGAGTACCGGACCCACCAATTAATGAGTGAAACTTAAAATCTCGTTTTCAGTATAAAACTTGTCAGTTGCAGCTTTTAAAATGGTTCCGATTATTAGTCTATTTTTTCGCTTTTATCCGTGCTGTCCGGCTGACCCTGTGAAGTTTTCTTAAGGAAAAGTATGGCCATCCATGAAACTTGCCATTCAAATTTCTTGTCTTAAAGATGAATATCATAATTATATTAAATGTTTGAAATGGGGTGTGTTAACGGGCTACGCAGTATGGTTTTCATTATTTGGTGATTATAACATATTTGAGTCTGATGGTCGATGAAATGTTCCCCTGATTATAATGTAAGTATCGAAAGTTTTCTAGGTCGATTTTTCAAGTACTATTTAACATTGTTTCTGGTTTTCTTTGGCGTCTTAGCGCAGACCTGTCTAAACAAATAGCCTAAGTATTACTTGGAGTGTTGGAGTGCGTGTTGACACGGCTACCTCTGGGCATACCCTCAGGCACTGATCTACTCTGGTCAATGACTTCTTCCTGACACGGAATCCTGATGGAGGGACATTGATAACCACAACCGACAGACGTCGTGTAACGGAATCCGAGGAGGTTAGATAACTATTCAAACAATTACTTGAAGCTTTCAACGGCTCTGCCTAAACGGCCATAATATTTGTTGTGTGATTATTTTAGTTTAATACTATTTCTTGAAATATGTGTTGCTAGTCTCATTAAAAATATAGTCTACTTATTTAGAAGTAACGCCCCTTAATAAATTCTAATCTTGTGTAATTTTTACTAGACTATAAATAGAACTAGATGTCGTATCAGACTTCTCCAGAGATAAAAATAAGCAACTCTTCTCAAGATTTTTCATACAGTTATGAATTTGTGGAAGTAAAAAGTAATATAATTAAACAAACATGTACGTATGTTTAACTTTCCTTTCGTGTTCAGCTCTCCGACACAGTATGTCAATAAAACTCTTAATCTAATCTAAATGTTAGATTAAAATTGAGATAAAATTTCTGAAATGGAAAATTTGAACTATAAACAATACTGTTGCCTTTATAGAATAAAGAAGCTAAAGGATACGCTGTAAAATGAGAGACTTAAAAGAAAACGTCTAGCTGTCAGTGAACGTAATAGTTGAAGGAGAAATTTGGGATGGAATTGATTAACAAAATACAAAGTATTTAACAATTTACCTATACAAATTTTAGTATTGAAATGTACTAAGTTTTAAAAAAAATCAAATTTACACCTTAAAAATTGATTCGATCTACTGGCATTCCGATCTATATCAGTTGTCCTGAACGACTAACTGGCATAGAATCAACCTGTATACCTTGCGTAAAACAGCAAAAATATGCACTTTATACTAACGTGTTTCGGACGCAGTTTTTCAACCTAAAAAGTTGTGAAACCTCTTAAATTGTTCTTAAAGGCTTTGTGCTTTTGTTTTATATGTATATATATATATAAGCCAAAACCCACTGACTCACTGACTCACTCATCACGATTTCTCAAAAACTACCGAACGGATTGGAATGAAATTTGGTATGTAGCTTCCTCTTGGGCCATAGGTGCTCACTAAGAAAGGGTTTGAAAAAATTCGAAATTTTAGGGGGGGTTTGGGGGGATCAAAGTTATTAAAAAACGATTTCTTCAAAACTACCGAATGGATTGGAATGAAATTTGGTATGTAGCTTCCTCTAGGGCCATAGGCACTCACTAAGAAAGAATATGAAAAATTTCGAAATTTTAGGAGGGGTTTGGGGGGATCAAAGTTACTAAAATCATAATTTCAGATCTTTTATTATTATGAAAATAGTGCTTTTATTATTTAAGATCTATATATATAAAAGCCAAATATCACTCACTGACTGAACACTTGAGAAGAATACAATTACGTTAAAAAGACTGAAAATACCAACCACCACGGGCAACGTCGTACGGGTCAGCCAGTATCCTATAATTGAAAGAAATCGCCGGCAACTCCTTTTAATCAACAGTTTAACTGAGTGAAAATCGATTATTTTTAACGCATTTTTTTGGGAGTTTTAAGCAATAATTTCCATATTTTAAGCTAACACGTAAAAAATATAAAGCCTTCTTTATAACTTAAAGTAGTTTCCCAGATTATTAATTTATTGACCTAGCGTAAGTGAGGTCTCCGTTTTAACTCGACCGTTCGGCATTTCGTCTGTGTGTCTGTGTGTCTGTCTCACGATTACGGCCAAACGCCTTGACCGATTTTGATGATTTTTTGCATGAATGCTACTTATTCCTAGGCCGAGCCATGTATATATACGGGTTTTTCCATTTTTCATTTTTAACCCCTTAAATAAAATAAAAATGGCGGCCGGACCGTTCCTCTCAGTGTAAGCTCTTTTCCAAAGCCAGTTTGTGGCTTAACCGTAAGTCGAATTTAAAAACTAATAACATTTTGCTAAAAGCAAATTAAATTTTAAACAAAATTGTATTCTCGATTTTTTCCGTATCTCTAACGGTAAGCTCACAAAATGGCCGTAAACTTAGAATTTGTTAAAAATCGCCCAAGTTTTTGTGTTTCAACCATTTTTTTATACGTTTATTCTAAACCAATTCAAAAGTGTTCCATAGCTTTTTTGTAGATAAAGGTTTAAAGAATTCATATATACCAGTAAACAAATGATTGAAGTAAAATTAAAAAAGTTATTAGCTCAAGAAACAAGCATGTTCAGTAACGAAAGGAAAAGGTTCAACTTTATTCTTACATAAAAAGTAGTAAACATTTTTTGTAATTATTTTCATATTTGTAAAAAAGTTTCGTAATTTAGTTCTAAATAGAACTGTATATTTATCAATTTCAAATTTATTATTTTGAAAACACCAGTTTTTATGTTCGTACTACAAGACTGCTAACAAAACTAGGCCTGTTTTTGAATAGTAATTTAGGAATACTATATCCTTTGCCCAGAAATGACATATTATTATAAGAAAGTATAGGGAATAAATCAAAGAATTGAACCGTATACTTGTAAATTATTATTCCATAAAAGTATTTGACTTTAATTGAATTACAAAATGAGATGAAACAAATGAAACCTCTCGGCGATAAAGCACATACAAAAAATTACCGTTACACAGCGTGGGAAGTGTTGGTACATGGGTTGAGATCACTATCACGACGCTGTAACATAGTTTGTTTTCGTTATTCTAATATTGGAATATGATATGAAACTGTAAATAAATTGTTACAGAACTACTAGTAAATAGAATCCGAAACACGTTGTTACGAACGCATGTTTCAACGATTTTGCGGCTTCAGTCGGACCTTTTGTATTGAAATCATACTGTACACTCGAGAGATTTCTTCAAGAAATAGAAGAGCCTTAAGATAGGCTACAAATACGAAAGTTTAAAGGTAAATTCGTATGAGGTCATAGACGCACACAATGAAAGTATTTTGTAAAATTTGTATTATACAGGGTGATTCAGTAAAGCGTAGCGGGCTATGCGGATTCAGATTCTACATGCAAAAATAAGTCGAAAATGTAAATAACATTTTTTCGATTTCGGCTTAGTTTAGCCGTAATCCGCCATT
>JAGFPH010004293.1:53476-67122 GCA_018207615.1 Philaenus spumarius
GGGGGAGTTTGGGGGGATCAAAGTTATTAAAAAACGATTTCTTCAAAACTACCGAACGGATTGGAATGAAATTTGGTATGTAGCTTCCTCTAGGGCCATAGGCACTCACTAAGAAAGAATATGAAAAATTTCGAAATTTTAGGAGGGGTTTGGAGGGATCAAAGTTACTAAAATCATAATTTCAGATCTTTTATTATTATGAAAATAGTGCTTTTATTATTTAAGATCTATATATATAAAAGCCAAATATCACTCACTGACTGAACACTTAAAAAGAATACAATTACGTTAAAACGACTGAAAATACCAACCACCACGGGCAACGCCGTACGGGTCAGCCAGTATCCTATAATTGAAAGAAATCGCCGGCAACTCCTTTTAATCAACAGTTTAACTGAGTGAAAATCGATTATTTTAACGCATTTTTTTGGGAGTTTTAAGCAATAATTACCATATTTTAAGCTAACACGTAAAAAATATAAAGCCTTCTTTATAACTTAAAGTAGTTTCCCAGATTATTAATTTATTGACCTAGCGTAAGTGAGGTCTCCGTTTTAACTCGACCGTTCGGCATTTCGTCTGTGTGTCTGTGTGTCTGTCTCACGATTACGGCCAAACGCCTTGACCGATTTTGATGATTTTTTGCATGAATGTTCCCTATTCCTAGGCCGAGCCATGTATACATACGGTTTTTTCCATTTTTCATTTTTAACCCCTTAAATAAAATAAAAATGGCGGCCGGACCGTTCCTCTCAGTGTAAGCTCTTTTCCAAAGCCAGTTTGTGGCTTAACCGTAAGTCGAATTTAAAAACTAATAATATTTTGCTAAAAGCAAATTAAATTTTAAACAAAATTGTATTCTTGATTTTTTCCGTACCTCTAACGGTAAGCTCACAGAATGGCCGTAAACTTAGAATTTGTTAAAAATCGCCCAAGTTTTTGTGTTTCAACCATGTTTTTATACGTTTATTCTAAACCAATTCAAAAGTGTTCCATAGCTTTTTTGTAGATACAGGTTTAAAGAATTCATATATACCAGTAAACAAATGATTGAAGTAAAATTAAAAAAGTTATTAGTTCAAGATACAAGCATGTTCAGTAACGAAAGGAAAAGGTTCAACATTAGGCTTACATAAAAAGTAGTAAACATTTTTTGTAATTATTTTCATATTTGTAAAAAAGTTTCGTAATTTAGTTCTAAATAGAACTGTATATTTATCAATTTCAAATTTCCTATTTTGAAAACACCAGTTTTTATGTTCGTACTACAAGACTGCTAACAAAACTAGGCCTGTTTTTGAATAGTAATTTAGGAATACTATATCCTTTGCCCAGAAATGACATATTATAATAAGAAAGTATAGAGAATAAATCAAAGAATTGAACCGCATACTTGTAAATTATTATTCAATAAAAGTATTTGACTTTAATTGAATTACAAAATGAGATGAAACAAATGAAACCTCTCGGCGATAAAGCACATATAAAAAATTACCGTTACACAGCGTGGGAAGTGTTGGTACATGGGATGAGATCACTATCACGATGCTGTAACATAGTTTGTTTTCGTTATTCTAATATTGGAATATGATATGGAACTGTAAATACATTGTTAGGTTTTATTCAGTATTTAAATATTTAATTCTATGTTTTCCCTTAATAACGCGATATTTTTAGCTACCTTACGCATTATTAACCTACATAAAACGCATGCCCCCTAAAAGAAAATCTTTAGCAGTTAAAGCTCAAGAAAAGGAAAAAACGAGAACTAGAAACCCCGGAATCGCGGGAAATGCAAAATAATGTTTCACTGGCTAAACCTTCTGCTTGCTTCCTTACTGGCACAATTTTTTTAACCTAAGCTCGAAACCACATTTGTCATTTCAACGAGCGATGTCTACTATTCGCAGAACTACTAGTAAATAGAATCCGAAACACGTTATTACGAACGCATGTTTCAACGATTTTGCGGCTTCAGTCGGACCTTTTGTATTGAAATCATACTGTACACTAGTGAGATTTCTTCAAGGAATAGAAGAGCCTTAAGATAGGCTACAAATACGAAAGTTCAAAGGTAAATTCGTATGAGGTCATAGACGCACACAATGAAAGTATTTTGTAAAATTTGTATTATACAGGGTGATTCAGTAAAGCGTAGCGGGCTATGCGGATTCAGATTCTACATGCAAAAATAAGTCGAAAATGTAAAATAACATTTTTTCGATTTCGGTTTAGTTTAGCCGTAATCCGCCATTTGGTTTTTTTTACAAAAACTCACTGTAACTCTGGAAATAGATAAGATATCGACTTCAAATTTGGAATAAGCATTTTATATGTTACGATTAACAAGTGTACCAAACACAAAGAATTAATTTTTATAATTTTCAAAATGGCGGCCGTTACAAATTTTGAACGTGGAATATCTTGAAAACCGTTAACTTTACAAAAAATGTACAAGAAACAAAATATTTTCCTTTTTTAACGACAGACGAAATGCTTTTTTTTTTAGTTTCAGTAGGTCAAAGGATAACCAAGTTATCGACAAAAAACATCATTTCTTGGTAATTGTCTACAAGCGAATTACGGCTAAACTAAGCCGATATCGAAAAAGTGTTATACTATATTTTCGACTTATTTTTGCATGTAGAATCTGATAGCTCGCTAGAAAAATAACTACACAAATTGTTTTAGGCTAATTTTGGTTGTTTTAGACAATTACCAAGAAATTATGTTTTTTGTTGATAACTCGGAGCTTTACTCAGCCCAATACATCAGATAAAACACCTATTGGGATCAATAGCTTAGCAACACAAGGCATGTTTGTTTACATTAAAAATGTACTGTAGCAATTAACTGAGCAAATTTAGAATCAGTTTATTCTTCACAACAAACAGCTTTTTTAGGTTAGATTAAAAAACTAAAAGCAAACACACAAAAATCAACGAAAAATGCCTACACTGTATTACAATTCAATTCAAATATCTGTTTTTACATATTATTAAGAAAATAGCTGATTTGGATGAAAAACAACATAATTTAGGTTAGGCCTACAATGAACCAAAACATGTTTATTTGCAACCAATTGGGCAAATTTAGAGTCAGGTAATTATTATTCACAACTAACAGTTTCTTTTTTTACTTTCTCCACCCTATACGTAGTATATGGAGAAAGTATTGTTTTCGTAAAAATGTTCGAATTTGAATTTTCAGTTGAATTATCTGTTTTGGTGCTCCCAGAACCCAAAAAAATTTTTAGTGCAATTATCTGTGTTGGTGCTCCCTGAACCCAAAAATATTTTTAGTGGAATTTTTTGTTTTGGTGCTCCCTGAACCCAAAAAAGTGTTTTTAGAGTGGTGTCTGTCTGTCAGTCTGTTTGTATGTATACACGACCAGAGAGGACACTATTGGTCCGATTTTCATGAAATTTGGTATGTAGGTACTAAACCCTAATATCTCCAGGCGTTTTTTCATTTTTTGTAATTTTTAATTTTTAATTTTTAATTTTTAAAAAAATAACAAAAATGCAAATTTCTCAAAAACGGCTCTAACGATCTTGATCAAATTTTCAGTATTTATAGTGCTTAAGATGCCAAACAAAATGACACCACCCGCTTTTATCAAAACTTCGGCGTTTTATAATTATGGGGAAATGTTAAAAAATAAACAAGTTTATGTTGTCAATCTAGCATCGCGGCGGCGGCCGCACGGGGTAGCACCACGGTAGCGAGCACGGCCAGTAATTCAAAGGTCGCGCGATCGAATCCCGCCTGGGACATTAATTTTTTTATACGATTGACGTAGGTAGAATATTGTTTTTTTGTTTTGTTCTAAAAAGTAGTAAATAAATTGATTAAAAACAATATTATTTTGACTACGGTAAGTTGGGAGAAAGTTTGTGTCAGTTAACTGATACCGTTTATTACGTACAAATTATTGGATTTAAAATTAGAATCAAATCTTGTTAAAATGTTTACTAACAAGTCTAATCTGTTATCAAATTTAACAGGGCTCGCTTCGCTCGTCAATTAAAACCATTTCAATCACTTACCGGAGCACTCTGAGCAGATGAGGGAGGAGTTGTTAATGAGCTAATCCAGAGCCGTGTTCAATGTGTATGCACAACTGTTTAATCACTGTGTATTAATCTTACACTAACGACTTTTCGCACGACCTTATTCTCTTGACTTTAACAAATTTGTTTTAATTATTTCAGTTTGAAGAGTCAGCAGGTCAATAGAGTGGCGGGCGGAACACAACAACCGTTTCGAGGGCTTTCAATTAATCTATATTTTGACGGATATCTTAAGGTCATTATCTGTCAGCGAGCCTTTTGTATTTCCAACTCGTAAATTAAGGTTATAGGTTAGGCGATTCAACATTTAAACCTAGCACATTTAAACCATTGAAAAGTTGTTACTCTTGTTATTTTATAAATCTTTCCTTAAAGTCCTTATGCCATTATTTATTGAGCAAAATTTTAGTCATTATTTCTATGTTTTTCTTATGTTCCTAACATTTATAGTATTTGAGATATTATACTTATGTACTTATAGTAGGAATTGAAGTAGCAGTAAGAACTAAAGTAGGCGAGATACTGATAATAGGAATTAAAGGAGGTGAGGCATATCAATTACTCCATTTGTTGCAAAGATATCTGCAAAAAAAAACCTAACTTAAAAAAGTAGCCTAATACTTTTTCAGGTACCATTTTGAGGGTAAAATAATGAAAATTGGATTTACTCTGAACGTATACTTAAAATATAAGTCTCGACGAAAAACATGAGCTACGGATGAGCATCTTACGACTGGGTCTAATTGTATTAAACATTTAACCCTTTTTTACTTTTTTATTATACTATAGTATAGAGAAAGTATAGGTCTAGTGATCGAAAAACATCGATGTTGAGATTTTTGTGGTAATATCCGTTTTGGGACTCCCTGAGTCCAAAAAAGTGGTTTTTACAAAACGTCTGTCTGTATGTATACAAAGCTAGAGAGAAAACTATTCGATCGGTTTCGAAAAAATTTGCACCAGACTTGTCAATTAGGCCTGTATGGATGCACGAAAAACGTTTTGAAAAAAAACCCAAAAAGTCAGTTATTATTTTTTTTACAAAAAAAGGGTCTAACGATTTTGATAAAATGTATCTTATTTGTAGCCTTTTAATGTACCCTACCATATGCAAAAAACAGCATCTTTCTAAAAATTCTTGTTTATCTAATAATAATAATAACTGATTTTGGGGGTTTTTTGGCCGAAAAGGGGTTGTTTTTCAAAACCTTTTTCGTGCATCTATACAGACCTAATTGACGTGTTTGGTGCAAATTTGTTCGAATACGATCGAATAGTTTTCTCTCTAACTAATAATAATATTTATTAGTTAATCTCCTACTTATATCACCTCTCCTACCCCTCCTACAATTATGAAGTGACAGTGAATCTGTTTAGTAATTCAAATATTTTTGTGAGAAAGTATGTGACAGTTACTGGTAAAGTTTATTTACTTTCTCACTATACTATAGTACCTATAGAGAATGTATAGTGATCGCAAAAAAATCTATTTTGAGATTTTGGTGGAAATATCCGTTTTGGGACCCCTTGGTCCAAAAAAGTGTTTTTTAGAAAATGTCTGTCTGTATGTTTGTATGCTTGTCTGTCTGTCTGTATGTATACAAAGCTAGAGAGAAAACTATTCGATCGATTTTGAACAAATTTGCACCAAACATGTAAATTAGGTCTGTATAGATGCACGAAAAAAGGTTTTGAAATATTTTGAAAAACAACCCCTCTTTCGGCCAAAAAATCAGTTATTATTTTTTTATAGAAAACGGCTCTAACGATTTTGATAAAATTTTGCTTATTTGTACCAATTTATGTACCCTAACATATGCAAAAAACCACATCTTTCTAAAAATTCTCGTTTAGCTAATAATAATAACAATAATAAACGGTTTGTGGGTTTTTTTTGGCCAAAAAGAGGGTTGTTTTTCAAAAATGTTCAAAACCTTTTTTCGTGCATCTATACAGGCTTAATTGTCATGTTTGGTGGACATTTGTTCGAATAGTTTTCTCTCTAGCTAATAATAATAATATTTATTAGTTACTCTTCTATATTTTAATGTATCCCCTCTCCTACTTTAATACAATTAATTACGAAGTCACAGTGAATCTGTTTAGAAAATTAAATATGTTTGTGAGAAAGTATGTGCCAGTTTCTGGTACCGTTTATTAATAAATAAACTAAATATCTCGTAAACTAATTAATATTTTTTAATTGAATTTAAATGGTAACTTAATAAATGTCTTGTTTTCTGAAAGTTTCAAGGGTTTAGGTGCTTTTAGCAAAGAATGAAAATACTTGAAAATTTTGAAAATTTAATTAGTTTTTTGCAATTATTTAAACAAATTATTAGCCAATTTTAACTTATGAGGTCTCAAATTCATGTTTTTTATTACCCTAAAAGTAAACAAAATTTTAAATTCCAATCGTTGGCAATTGTCTTCAAACTATTTAAGGAAACACGTTTTTCCGATTTTTGCATATTAAATTAAACAATGTTCTGGACGTTCAAAAATGGTCAGGAAAAATGCCATTTACTTTATGCACAAATACATAGCTTTTTCCACGTCACGTGTTATCCTGAAACGAATTACAAAATGCTTTTCTCTTAATTCTATTGCTCTAAATAGGTTGTATTCGTTACCATGAGGTATTTAGATTCGTAGTGGTTTCATATAATCTTAATAGAACATTATTGCAAAAGCAGTTATTTATTTATTTTAAGACGAATAAATACTTATTAGCGAATTTCCAAAGTAAGAAATGAGTTGTTGCAGTGACTCTTATGGTGAGACCTAAGGACAGGAGTACTAAATGAGCACCGTTCATGGTCCTCAGAACACGTTTTGGGGTGTTATTAAAAATCATATATATACAGTGTGATTGAAAAGTCCCGGAACGGTGTAATATATTTTTTACCATTATAGATAAAGTAATGAGACTTGGTATATCAATAATAGCCATAAATGTCTACTCTTTTAAGGTATTATCACTTTTTTTATCCCTTAAGGGGGACGGCCCACGAGGAGTCAGACAAAATTCTTAAATAGCAGCATAGGTCGAGTTTGGTATCAAATTAAAGGTCTTAGTAGAACACATTGCCGCAAACCGGACTTCGAAAGGTCAACTCTAACCAAAATGGCAGCCCTAAACATGTTGAAATAAATTGACATAAAGTTGCTAATATCTCGAAAAGGAAGAATGTTTAGAAAAAATTGTTTATTTCAAAGTGCTTGAGCTAAAAAAAGTGCTCCCAAATCGATTTCGTAAATTTTTTTTTTTTTTAATTTTCTAAAATGAAGGAGTATTTAAGTATTAACATTAACATTTAAGTATTCATTGGCAATAGGTGTTTGGTTTGATAGTTATGAAAGTAATTCTGAAGTGAAGGAATAAATGGCTAGTAGGCCTACACTTATAGTTATTAAATTAATATAGTGTGTTTTTAATATCACTCACTTGCTGATCTTGTGATAGTTTTCATCACAAAAATAAAGACTAATGTATGGTTGACCTACATTTTGATTTAAGAAATTATTTAAAAAATGTGTTTAAATGTTCTGTAGGCCTATACAGTGAAATATAATTGAGATTTCCAATTTTTGGCAAGTTTTGTAGCAGCTACGAATATACATATCAATATTTTTTAGTCGTAAAAATTTACGTTTACAAAAAATGATAGTTGTAGGCAAAACTGTCACAAGGAAACAATTACAATGTTTGCCTTTAATACTCATTTTATATTATGGGAACATTGGGAATAGTTCATTTCTACTGTAGTACCGAACTTGGAACTCAAAATTTGTTAAAAAGTTGATTTTTAAAAGTCTTATTTTCTACTATAAAATAATTTTAAAATCTCAGAAAATACAATTTCTTTTTCTGTAATTTTTGTTTGGCGCATACATTAGCAAATTTTTTCCATCTATAACTCATGTTTAGGTTACTTCACTGTTGACGCGATTCTAATCTTAGCGTTCTATTCAAGTCCGATGATTCCCAAACATTTGAATTTAATCATACAGTATTATAAAACATGTTATTGACACTTCCATCCCGATAAATCAAACTGGAAAAAAAGAAGTAAAACCTGTTGTAATAAATAGTTGAATTTATATCCAACAGAGGTCAGGACAGTATCCATTGTGCATTGTAAGAATAATCGTTTGTTTTGAAGTACAGTAAAGTAAAAACAATAAACTCGACTTTAGGGTTAGGCTTGCCCCGGAGCGTATGTTTGATTGTTATCTGTGTGGACGCCATTGCTGATCACGTGACTCTATCTCAGTGACAACACGCACGGACTGGCTTTTCGAGTTTTTCATCTCGATGTTTGTTTCTTGTTTTCTTGTTACGTAGAACGGGATTGGTGGATCTTGCGTGCAACGAGGTTAGACCATTTTGTCTCTTATACGGTTCCTTCCTTGCGTTTGGATCAAGGTCTCGTTTAGGATTTTGGTTTGTTGTCGTAACTGGATCGTTTATAACCTACAAACTTGTGGTTTAGAAACCTAGTTTTAGGTTAAAGATTTGATAAATCGAATATGGTCGGGTGCTATTAATCAATTGCGATTTATTAAATAAATTTAAATGATTATAAAAGGAACTAGTTAATTTTGTTTTCTTTAAGTAGAAATCCTATCCTAGCTAAAATGTAATATCTCTTTTGTTAGTCAATTGTAGTATTTAGTGAAATTAGTTTTATTTTGAGGCTACACGTTTCTCTTCCTCATCTTTGAATTCACTTATATAATGTGAATTATTAGTCTATAATATTGTCTAAGTACAGTACTTGGATAACTAAAACTACGACTACCTAATAGAAAATATTCATTAGTTTCTAAATTTAAATTCACTTCAGTCTTCAACAACTTTATGAAATGTGCGCGTAGAATTACAAATGTTCTCTAAGTCGATGGTCCTTTAAATGTTAAGACAAATTAAATTGACAATTTTGCGACACGAGGTCCTTTTGAAGTTGTTACAGTTATAGTTATCTTTTAGTCCAGACCATATGCAGATCATAGTTATCGCCTAAAACTAACCATACGCCCTTATATTATGTACATTATATATGTTTGAGGTCCTCTTTCTAATCCACCACACTTAAAATTCTATTGAAAATAACTTTATGCGTCAGCCATTTTGTTTACGTGCCCAATATCATTTACAGAAATGATTTGACTTTTGTATTCTTTGTACATAGTTTGTTTAGTTATTCTTATCTGGAGTTCAGTGACAACACTAACGATTTTAATCGTGTTATTTAGGCGAATTTATCAATATCGGTTTAGGAGTTAGTAAGGAATACGTAAATACTAAACAAATTCGTAGAGTGGTTCATTCATATCCCCTATTTTGATTAGTCTGAATTGGGGAAAACAGACAGATAGGGTTGTTCGTAGTAAGCTAAAAGCATATCTGAAGAACATTTAAAACTCAGAAAACATGAACATAGGTTGTTTATCACAAAATGTTCTGTATTTATTTTTTACTTTCTCCCCCTATACCATAGTATATGGAGAAAGTATTGTATTCGTCAAAATTTTCGAGTTTGAGTTTTTGGTGGAAATATCCGTTTTGGGTCCCCCTGAACCTAAAAAAGTGGTTTTCGGAGTGATGTCTGTGTGTGTGTCTGTGTGTCTGTGTGGATGTTATCAGACCTAGAGCCTAAACCAGTCGTCCGATTTTGATGAAATTTGGTATGGAGGTACTAATCCACGGTATCTCCAGGCGTTTTTTTCATTTTTGTGAATTTTTTATTTTTAAGGGTAATTTTCCCATAAAAACCTTAAAATAACGGAAAAATCAACTTTTCTCAAAAACGGCTCTAACGATTTTAATTAAAATTTTATAGTTTATTAGGGACCAAAAGTACTATAAACTGTAAAATTTTAATCAAAATCGTTTGAGCCGTTTTTGAGAAAAGTTGGTTTTTCCGTTATTTTATGGATTTTTATGGGAAAACAACTTTAATACAAAATCACCTCTCCTACCCCACCCTACAAGTCACCGTGAATCTGCTTAATAATTTAAATATGTTTGTGAGAAAGTATGTGCCAGTTCCTGGTACCGTTTATTTTAAGTGTGACCACGCAAACTACTAGTCTATATTTGAATGATGAGTGTGTGATGAAAATAACATTATAGTATAAATATTTGCACTGTTTATTTCTACAAATCGATAAGCTAAATTTACGTGAACTTAGCTTTTAGTTTAGTTTAGTTCAGTTACGATTAAATATTTGCTTATTTTTAAAGATTTACAGCTGAAATAAAAATTATAGTTACAGTATAAGATAATCAGGTCGGTTAGACAACATTGGAATCTGTAAAATTATTATCTATTAAAATGCTTAACAAATTGGTTAATATTTTATTGAAATAGTTAGGCTATCCGACATAATTAAAAAGAAAAGTTAGTGTTTCGGAATTGAAATGGTATTTTCAGATAAGCTCGTAGTTGATAAGATAAACCCGTTCAAAATAATAGGTTGAAACATTTTGGCGTAGTTAATAAATTATTGGATTTTAAAAAAATATTTCGAGTTATTCAAAAATTCATCATAAAAAATAAATAGGCCCCAAGTTAGAAAAGACGAAAGGGATGATTTAAAGTGGTGACTAAGGGGTTTTAATGGAAGCCTCGATAGTGAAACAAAAATAATAGGTAAGATTTTAATAATAATAATAGTTAGATAATAGGTAAGAATAGTAAACATAATAAAATGATATTCGATACTCTACCCATAATGTAAATAAAGGAGTTACTATTTGATCTTTCTATTATAGTGAACAGCTTTATACAATTTTAATAGCAGAAAATTAAAATAGTTAATCTGTTAAAACTTTTCAACGGTTGATTGGACTTTAGAACAAACACCAGATACGTCAATTTACAAAATGTTAATTTTCTGTAGGGCGCCAACCTCAGAATGGGTAAATGTTTTGTTTTGAGTTAAAAACGAACTGTCGTTCGAGGATTTTGCAAATGGGTTTTACAAGATTCTCATTAAAGATAAATAACTGTCCCGAGAACTGATTTTGCGTACCTGTTTCAGTAAATTCTTGAGCGTAGCGAACGAATGCGTCATCCGATTTTTATTTTTTCTTACAACTGAAATTCGTGGTTTAAAGGTCTTTAATTTGACGAATCACAACTCATATGTTCCATTAAAAATTTTCGAGGGGGTAGGAGAGGAGGGGATTTGGATTTTGTAAATAGGTTTACTAAGGTTTCCCTGGTGGTGAATAACTGTCCCGAGATTAGATTTTGAATATTTCTTAAATTATAGGTGGTAAGTATTTTATAAAAAATCGCCTCTTGTAGATGAGCTTGAATAATTGTGCTTCACTACGGAAAATGTTTAGTTTTTCCTTCACAGAATATTAAATTTAATATTTTTGGAGTGTCATTATTTATCTCAGTGACCTTGAAAGCTATGAATTTGATTCTAATAAGAGACATTTTCGATTGTTTTTACATATCCGTTAACTTCCCACCCCATCTCTAGGTGAGTTATGGGTGTTTTACTCTCCCAAAATATTTGTTTAAATTTATATTATGTGTACCAAGCTTGGCCCATGCGTTTCAGATATTCTGGAATAATATAGGGATAGTATTCATTCATACAGAATCCTTTTTCCTTATAATTATTATTCATTCTAATTAACCTAACCTAAAAATAATGTTGGTTGAGAAACATAATTAACTGATTCTAAATGTTGGTAGTTGTGGTAATGAATGTAAATGCATTAAAACAAGTGTGTTGGTTCAGCTTTTGATCTGAATCGGCTGTTTTATTTATAATTTGTAACGACAGCGTTTTAAATTAAAATACAGCAATCCTTATTCGCAATTGTTTTAGTTTGCTTTTAGCATTGTATTTGGATAACCTAATAGAACTCCAATCCAATGCAATATTTTGTTCCACTGGAAATTCTACTTTTTTGGCGCTATCTATTAGGGAAACGAAGGAAGCTGGTTGGAAACACCAATGCTTACAATGCTTTCTCCCTAGCGCTACCTCGCGGCGCGATCATGTACTATTTTCGGGAACACCTTTTTTCTGGCACACAACCCCCGTATGGATGCAAGATCTATTTATTATTCATGATCTATGCTTTTAGTTTGTAAATTTAACCTAAAAATCTGTTGGATGTAAAGAAAAATAAATAAATTCTAGATTTTCTAAGTTGGTTGCTATTGTAATGAATGTGAGTGCATTCGTGTGTTTGTTCAATACATGCTTTACCTAAAATTGTGTTGTTAACCTTTTGATCCTAATCAGCCGTCTTATTAGCGAATTTCCGTAGGAAAAATGAGCTATTGCAGTGACCCTTATGGTAAGACCCTTATAGCAACTGAGCAGCGCGCATGGTCCCCAGAACACGTTTTGGGGTGTTATTAAAAATCATATATGTATGTGTTCGCACTCTAGCGGCCACATTTTAAGTCCGATATGGTTCAAACTTGGTACACATGTTGGTTGTTTACGTCACTCGGATGAGTTCGTTAGACAAAAAAGTAGTCTACAACAACCGTAAGCAACTTTTTTGACCGGAAGTAACTGTTTTTTTGAGATTTTTCCTACGAGAATGTTTTTTTTTTAGAATTTATTCTAACAATATAAATGTAGGATGTTATTCTGCACATTTTGTTTTTTTATGCGACCTTATAGCGCTCTAGGTTCCCCCAGAATTGATCAAAACGTAAAGTACCATAATATTACCCGGTTCAAAGCCACGTGGCAGCATCTTCTCATCCGAGGCAGACGGGCGAGTTTTTACGCTGCCAGCGAAGCGAAGCTCATAACCCGAGGCCACAAGATCGAGGTGCAAACTCGCACAGCGAGTTTTTCCACTGCGAGTGTAACGACGGAGCGCGTGAGTCGAAGTTGGCAGCTTAGGTGCAAACAAATTCTACCAATATACTTCGTACAAAGAGGCAGCTATTCAGCACCGTCGTGAGTAGACATATTTCCAAAATTGTTGGTTGAAACCCTAAAACATAGACCTATAAACTTTATTTTGGAAATTCGCTCAACTCACGTCAGCATTCAGGTGCGTGGTCGAATTATCTTGTTATGGGGCTTGGATGCTATGGTAATTAATGTAACATAGCTACAAAATGATAATTTTTGTCAGGAAGCTTACTCTATTCTTTTCTAAAAAATTACTTTTTTACATGAGTTTGTAATATTGAAAAATGTTTAATACGCAAATTGGCAGTTATATTTGTTTTCTTCTTAATTGGAATTTATCTGTAATAATAGGCTTAATTAGCCTATGCATAACCTTTGTATCACGTAACTTGAAAATAATCACAAACAAAAAGCCCAACTATTAAGAAAGTATAATTTTGGTAAATAAGACACTCGAAATTTAGCGTTTCCATACAAAAACACTCCTCCAATTTAAAAATAGCGGCTTATTAAAATGTGTATTATCTTAAAAAAAACATTGCAGTCACGTATCTGGTAAACGTATTAAAACCTCGCGGACGTTAACACAAAACGCAATTTTTCACGGACACCCAATTGTCTTTTTCTCAGAAGAACGTGGTCTAGAGAGTCAGACTATAT
>JAGFPH010004293.1:78046-101581 GCA_018207615.1 Philaenus spumarius
GGCCACTGCAATAGCTCATTTTTCCTATGGAAATTCGCTAAAAAAATGGACGAAGAACGGGATTTGAATGTTTTATTACAATATTCACAGTTTGAAGAAGGTTCAGAAATCTCAAATTTTCGAACTTTTTAGGTTTTCCAATTATTGGTACGTGACACCCTCCAATGGCGACGTCCCTGTCCATCATCTCTAAAACAAGCAAGCGATTTTAAAGATGTGAATTGCATCGTTGAACTGTTAAATAGGTATATTCAGTGGTTTCAAAGCAATTAAACAACAGTAGAGGGCGCCACAAATGACTTGATAACTGCACAACATATAGCAAACGTTCTTTATTTCCCATTTTCTACCGTGAAACCTAACCTAAGATTTGACAACATCTTGTTTACGACGTGTAATATTTCTTCAAGTCCGCTATCGGATGGGCGTCCGACCGGAACGTTTCCCCACTGGATTGGCACGACATTAAATTAGACGCGGATAAATTTAAGCGCGTTTCACGAAGTAAATATTTTCCACCACCGGAAGATAGTGGGGTTTTGCGGTCGAGTAGCCACGGTTTCATTATACCCGAGATATTCACTTTAAACAAGTTTCTATTAAAGAGCAGTAACTCAGCCGTAGATCGGTTTAATTGTACCGTTGACGATGCCAGCAATCAAGTTTAGCTCTATTAACCTTAAATTAGATTTAATAATACTTGCACATTGCCTCGAGCATTCCACAGCATCTGTGCGTGGACTTGGATTAAATTCTTATTTATTTTAAACAGATGTATTTATTTTGCAGTTTGAAAGATTATTTAATTTGAACAATGTCTATGGTGTTACTTATCAAAAAGTTCCATTGAGGGTTTAGTATTCATGGATTTCATAGTGACTGCCTCACGTTTTTGCTGTTATCAGAAAGTCATATGTTTTTGCAATATTGAAGTGGCCGCAAACAATTCTGTTTTTACTTTCTCCACCCTATACGTAGTATATGGAGAAAGTATTGTTTTCGTAAAAATGTTCGAATTTG
Source organism: Philaenus spumarius (assembly GCA_018207615.1). Classification (NCBI taxonomy): domain Eukaryota; kingdom Metazoa; phylum Arthropoda; class Insecta; order Hemiptera; family Aphrophoridae; genus Philaenus; species Philaenus spumarius. Next base: position 79,067 of record JAGFPH010004293.1, read on the forward strand.
AATTTTCAGTTGAATTATCTGTTTTGGTGCTCCCAGAACCCTAAAAAATTGTTTAGTGCAATTATCTGTGTTGGTGCTCCCTGAACCCAAAAATATTTTGAGTGGAATTTTTTGTTTTGGTGGTCTCTGAACCCAAAAAAGTGTTTTTAGAGTGGTGTCGGTCTGTCAGTCTGTCTGCATGTATACACGACCAGAGAGGACACTATTGGTCCGATTTTCATGAAATTTGGTATGTAGGTACTAAACCCTAATATCTCCAGGCGTTTTTTTCATTTTTTGGAATTTTTAATTTTTAAGGGTAATTTACCCCTAAAAACCCATAAAAAACGACAAAAATGCAAATTTCTCAAAAACGGCTCTAACGATTTTGATCAAATTTTCAGTATTTATAGTGCTTAAGATGCCAAACAAAATGACACCACCCGCTTTTATCAAAACTTCGGCGTTTTATAACTATGGGGAAATGTTTAAAAATAAACAAGTTTGTGTTGTCAATCTAACATCGCGGCAGCGGCCGCACGGGGTAGCACCACGGTAGCGAGCACGGCCAGTAATTCAAAGGTCGCGCGATCGAATCCCGCCAGGGACAATGATTTTTTTATACGATTGACGTAGGTAGAATATTATTTTTTTGTTTTGTTCTAAAAAGTAGTAAATAAAATGATTAAAAACAATATTATTTTGACTACAGTAAGTTGGGAGAAAGTTTGTGTCAGTTAACTGATACCGTTTATTTTTTTTTCCATGTGAATTAGGGGCTCATAGCTACACGAGCATTATATTTTAACACATTTTGTATTCAAAATTTATATACACGACAGTAAATTAAAAAACCCAACCAGTGACAACAAAATATAAAATTAACTCCACCTTTTTCATTAAATAATTCTTACTATTGTAATCCAGTAGTAATTAATATTAATAATAAATAAAATACACAAATTTAATAAATTTGTTTTAAATATCATTACAGTTTAATACAAATAAATTTAAATATAAACAAGAACAAGATAATGAATACAAACAATTAATTCAAACAAAAGTAATAATAAATAAATGTTCAAAAAGGTGCAGTAGAAGGATGCAACTGATAAGGATTGTTTTAATAAAAATTTGAATTTGGAAGTTTGGTAACGTAGGATGAAACTATAATGAAACTATACCTGTTTCGGGTATGTCAATACGTTATATTAACACGAAGAGCAATCAGAAAACCTTACCATAAATCAGGAGCCTCTAAGAGGAAATATTTAATAATAACGCACGCAAATAAATCATAATTAGCCCTTAGGGAATTTAAAAAATTGGTAAATATTTAAAATTTATGGACATTAAAAAATTTAATAATCTGTGGTCTACTACTTTTAACCAAACAGAATTTTTTAGAATGCTTTAGACCAATTGCAAATTTAAATAATTGCTTTAAATAATAAAACTTTATTATCATTTTAAATAAATAATTTATTTAAGAAAATAAAAAAATGCAATAATCACAATTTGTTATTATTATTAATTTATATTCTTAAGATTAAACATGTTGAAATATAATTAAAGTATCTGTGCTAGGTGTAATAGTTTGGAAAGTTCGATCTCTAATGCAATGAAATTTATAAGGCTTAATATAAAAATTCCCAGATATTTAGTAAAACATTCTCAAAACTGTACACATAGTGTTCATAAAGTCCCTTCAATACCCCCCCCCCTCCTTCATTATTTTTTTTACTGAAAAAGTTAACAAAATTTAGTTCATATCATGTTGCATAAGAGGACATATTTTTTTTAATATCTGGCCCTCTATGGTTTTGGGTGGCTTGGGTGGTGGAAGGGAGTTAACATTTTCAAATGTAAAGGTAGATCATGTAATGCAAAATTGCAAAGTATTAAAAGAGAAACAGAATGGCGCAAACTATAACTGAAAATGTTATCGACAAACAGATAGATTCCAGAAGAATCTTACAAAGATTTGCTCTATCAAAAGCAAAAACGACTCTTAGCTATGTTATTTATTCAGTCAATGGATTGGTCATTTAGTTATTTACTTAGCTATTGAGTGATTTATTTATTTAGTTAATTATTCAGTTAGGTATTTAGCTATTTAGTCAGTCAGTCAGTTGGTCGGTCATTTATTTATACAGGGTGGAACAAATTTAGTGTGTTCTATGGGTAAAAATAAATAGAAAATGAAGAATAATATTTTTTCCACAAACGCTTCATTTTCCAAATATCCGCCATTTTGTTTCTTATACTAAATAATTAATATCTAGAGAACAGTTTAACCGATTGAGTTCAAACTTTGCATGAAGTTTAACCGAACAATGATCTATCGTAAGAAAAATAAACGATTATATCTTATAGTGCACTTTAAAATGGCGGCTGTTTGAAAATTTCAGACCTAAATTACAAAAAAACCGTAAATTTTAACAAAAAATGTCAAAGTACCTTTTTTGTAGTCCTTTTAATTCCATTTAAGTTTCAAAACAATCGGATGAAGAATAGTAGTTAGGCCTAAGTTAAAGATAATGAAAGCAAATGTACATACAATATTGTAGTATTTACTGTGTTGGTATACGACGCCGGGTTGAATAAACCAATTATTACACATAACTTAGCTTTATCCTTCATTCGATTGTTTTAACAGTTACACCAACCGATAGGGAATCAAAAGGGCTGTAAAAAAAGTGTCTTGATATTTTTTTTGTTAAAATGTACGGGTTTTGAGTAATTTAGGTTTGAAATATTCAAACAGCCGCCATTTTGAAACGCATGATTGGATATAATCGCTTATTTTTCTTAAGATAGATATCATTGTTAGGTTAAACTTCATGCCAAGTTTGAAGTCAATCGGTTCTACTGTTCTCTAGATATTAATTATTTAGTAAAAGAAACAAAATGGCGGATATTTGGAAAATAAAGCGTTTTTCGAAAAAATATTATTTTTGATTTTCTATTTATTTTGAACTATAAAACCATTTCCCGAAGTTTTTAACACTAAATTTGTTCCACCCTGTATATTATTCAGTTATTGAGTTACTTAGGTATTTATTTAGTTATTTAATTATTTAGCTAGATATTTAGTTATTTTTTTAGCTATTTAATCAGTTACTTATAAGTACTATAGCATTTCATAACACTAAGCAATTAGTTTTTGTTAATATCAAATGTGATTTCTGGTTAGTATTTGGGAGCACATTTAAAGATTTGATTTCTTCAAAAGTATTTCAAATGTAAAACTTAATAAAACACTTGTCATTGATCAAACAACGCAAAACATCGTGTGTCGTGGGTGCCTCAGTTTCACCCCATCGCATTGTATAAAATGACTAAGGTTTGGAGGGCAGCTTCAACTCATAAAGCGTTCAATGTAGTGGAAACATTTAAAGCAGATAGGAAATCGAATATCTCTGTCAGCAGTACGCAGAACCATTCAGGATATATTTACAGCTTTAGAGGTTTTTTGTGTTCTTTGTGGAAAACAAACATCGACGCTTTTTGAATGTAAATGGAAGTATGTCATTTTCTGACTACTATATCTTAATCTGAAACATTTGTTTGGTCGTTGTCATTATGGTGTTTGTTTAACGTATCTACTAACACTTGTATGCTTTTAAAAAGCACGCTTTTTTGAAAAAGTACTAAAAAAACACCTATTTAAGTTGCGAAATGGAGTAATTCTAAAATTCGTGATTTTGAAATGAAATTTTATTAATAACTAGGGGAGACCCCTGCGTGCTCCGCACGCCAACCTCGTTGGAACCTTCTATACACATAATTATGTCATGTTTTTCTTTATAATAAAGGTGTAGGCTTAATAATAGTCCAAAAGCCAAGATGGTAAATAATGTTAAATGTCCGAATCAAATTATTTCTGATGTTTTATAACAGCAGATGTAATAGAGTTTAAAAAAACCAGCAAGGCTCAGGTATACACTTTAATAAAAACCTAACCAAAATGATAATTGTTTCAAAGTTTGAAATCAGCTGTTAATGGAAATATTAGAGCAAAGCTGATTACTGTAACAACAATAAACATTTATTTATTATTTAGTACTAGCTGACCCGTACGGCGTTGCCCGTGGTGGTTGGTATTTTCAGTCTTTTTAACGTAATTGTATTCTTTTTAAGTGTTCAGTCAGTGAGTGGTATTTGGCTTTTATATATCTTAAATAATTAGCCCAATAATTGGTGTTTTAGTTCATTGTAGGCCTAACCTAAAATTATATTCAGTTTTTGATCCAAATCAGTTGTTGATCAAAATCAGCTGTTTTAAGCTTTTCATACGAACAGCTGTTTTTTGTGCCCCTGATAAAATCAAAAGAAATCTTTCTTCTTCTTCCTTAAGATTGACCTTCCATAAGATTAACATTGAAACTTTGAGGGCCACTGGGGCGTAGCCCTAATGTTATAGAACTTCGGTAAATGGCCTAAAACCTTCCCAGGGTTAACCTGTGTTACTATGCAAAATTTCAAAGCAATCGGATGGACGGTTTGGTAACGCATAAAGGACAAACGTACAAACAGACAAACGTACAAACAGACAAACGTACAAACAGACGGACGTACATTGAATTTTATATATATAGATAGCGCTCCCATTGTCGTAAAATATTTAGAATAGTTTGTGTTGTTTCTACGTCTAAGGATGGCGTTGTTCAAAAAGTATATAAACACACGCGTGTATTTAAATGAAACTTTGTCAAAATTTCAAAACAATCGTTGAAGTGCTTTCGGAGATTTAAGATTTTGAACAAACGAACATTTAGATTTTTATTTATATAGATTGTTTTTATTTTATAAACAGTTTTCTTCTGGTGAAATCTAAAACTTGAATTTTAGGATCGAACGAGGCTGCTGATTATTGGAATTGTGGAGCATGTTCTGTTAATATAAACACTGAAAAGTGAACTTGTTCTGTTTCCTTTCAATATTCTGAGGAAATTGTTATATCAATTAATTGTGGTATTATCAACTCTAAAACCATAACGAAACAAATAACTTACTCCTAGCACTTAGCAAACAAAGCTTATTTTTTGGGGTAGTATATACTAAAATACACTCGCTTTCTTTGTGGATGGTGACGTAAGGAGAACAGTTGGTAGATGAGGAAGCAGAAATATTTGCAGTAGTAGTGATGTTTCTAATTGCAAATGTTGTGGTAAAATAATTTCAAAATACGCAGTGAGTTGGTCAGGCAAGTTGAAAAAATCGGGGAAATGAATTACCAAAATTGTGTAGGAACTCTGTGTTACCATAGCAACCACTTGTGCAGTCATCAGGTAAAACAAGAACGGTATGTTCGTTTTAAAATAATTTAAGCAATCTACAGTTTAATTTATATCAAACTACCAATATTTGTCCTTTGGATATCATTCCAACCGACTTTATTAACAGACTTGATATACTTTGAACCAATTTCGATTTTCAACTAATTCTTTATATACAAAAATAAATTATAAAATTCAAACTAATTTATAAAAAAATAACTTCCACATTGGGGTCTTTAATGGCTGTCTTGATTAGAGTCAAATTGCGGGTCTCATTAAAGAGAGAAGTAGGGGGGGGGGGGACTTGGAATGAGAATATAATCACGGTCTCGCCTAACAAGGGTAGACTAATGGCATCACATATACTGCCTAGGCTTCCAAAAGTATCTGTCTGTAAATGAATTGAGAAAGTTTTCTGGAGAACATATCCTCCCTGGTGTTATGAAACTGCATTTAGTGTGTGTAAAAAAGTAACTTTTGTTGGTTTCAGAACGTGTAATTCTAGACTTCGATTAAACTAATTATAACGATTTTCGTGTTGTAGGAAAGCTTTTTTGTGTAGATTTGCACAAAACTTCCTAAAATGTAATTTGAGAGAAACCTACCGCAAAATAGAAAAAACTTCAAACTTTATTGTTGTAGTACATTCATTGTTTGAGATTTGAAACAGTTCATCCTGAAAACATATACAGATTATCTAAACATTCTTCATATTGATAGTAATATGCAGAGTACTATGCAATACCTGTTTTACAAACCCAGCTGTTATTTTTACCCTATAAACTAAATATCTGTCGGAATTCAAATCTATACTAATAGTAAAAAGAGGTAAAGTTTGTTTGTTTTTTGTTTGTATGTAAGGGGTAATCTCTGGAACTACTGAACCGATTGGAAAAACAGTTTTACTAATAAAAAGCTTCACTATCCCTGAGTAACGTAGGCTATAATTCATTTCGATAAAAACATTTTTTACTTCAATATTTGTAAATTTAGTCGGAAAATTTTCTTAAGTTAGGCCTAGACTGATGAATTACCAAAGCAACCAATTAAATAAAATAACAGATAAAACAGCTGTTTGCTCTAATATTTCCACTAACACCTTATTTCTCACTTTGAAGCAACTATTTTGTATTTCTATTAGGTTATTTTTTTATTAAAGTGTAGACTTGAGCCTTGCTGGTTATTTCAACTTTTATTATAACCGTTGTTATAAAATAAACGAAATAATTTGATTTGAACATTTAACACTATTTACCATCTTAGCTGTGAAGTTATTATTATCTATATAATAATAAACGGTATCAGTTAACTGACACAAACTTTCTCCCAACTTACTGTAGTCAAAATAATATTGTCTTTAATCATTTTATTTACTACTTTTTAGAACAAAACAAAAAAATAATATTCTACCTACGTCAATCGTATAAAAAAATTATTGTCCCAGGCGGGATTCGATAATTACCTTTGAATTACTGGCCGTGCTCGCTACCGTGGTGCTACCCCGTGCGGCCGCTGCCGCGATGCTAGATTGACAAGATAAACTTGTTTATTTTTAAAAATTTCCCCATAATTATAAAACGCCTAAGTTTTGATAAAAGCGGGTGGTGTCATTTTGTTTGGCATCTTAAGCACTATAAATACTGAAAATTTGATCAAAATCGTTAGAGCCGTTTTTGAGAAATTTGCATTTTTGTCGTTTTTTATTGGTTTTTAGGGGTAAATTACCCTTAAAAATTAAAAATTCCAAAAAATGAAAAAAACGCCTGGAGATATTAGGGTTTAGTACCTACATACCAAATTTCATGAAAATCGGACCAATAGTGTCCTCTCTGGTCGTGTATACATACAGACAGACTAACAGACAGACACCACTCTAAAAACACTTTTTTGGGTTCAGGGAGCACCAAAACAAAAAATTCCACTAAAAATATTTTTGGGTTCAGGGAGCACCAACACAGATAATTGCACTAAACAATTTTTGGGGGTTCTGGGAGCACCTAAACAGATAATTCAACTGAAAATTCAAATTCGAACATTTTTACGAAAACAATACTTTCTCCATATACTACGTATAGGGTGGAGAAAGTAAAAAACATTGTTGACTTGCAGCACAGTCTTTCTATTGAGCGATGCTGATGCTACATTGTTTATAGGTTTGGGTTCGAATCTAACTTAACGTGTCTACTCTTCATCCCTTCGTAAACCCTACATATATAGACTAGTTATGGACAAAGAAATCTCTTTCAGTTGAAAATGTGTATTAATCTCTCAGTCTTCTTAACCACGGTATATAGAATACTAACAGTAGGGTTCACGCGTGGATGCGCAGTAATTCGTGACGTCATCGGTGCCCAGTTTCTCATAAGCACCATAAGCTTCTCATGGAGCCTTATGCAAAAATTGAATTACTTTTAAAATGTTAAACCGATTTTAATAAAATTTGAACCACATATAGAAAACATATCTATAATAGTAATATAAAAAAGTAAGATTGTTACAACAAATTTTAATACCTTTACTGATTAGGCCTATATAAAAATTACTATTTCGAAATCGACAAATGGTGAACATTATTTTTTTTTATTTTGTATTATTTGATATTTATTTTAATTATGTATTGGCTTATTAATATAATAAGTTATAGAGCATTTTATTGTAATCTTTTTTAATATTTAAAATCGAATATATATCAAAAGATATGTACATTTTTAAAATGTATTGTAAAATTTTGTTTATAAAGTATATACGTTTTCGATACTAAAAACGACTGCAATGTTAATACGATTACAATCAATAATAAACAGCTGATTTTCATTTCTCTTAGCAGTGGGCACCGATGACGTCAAGAATAGATGCGCTTGAACCCTACCGTTAGTATTCTATATACCGTGTTCTTAACTATTTAACGAAAGTAAAACATCTATAATAACTGTAAACTTGTCAAATATCCAGACATTGTAGTATAGAAACATACACAGGTCGAAAATTACATGTTCATGATGAGAATGACCTACTAGGATCCCTATAACCACTAACTTTCTAAGACAAATTGATATTCTTATAAAGTAATTGAAAATACAATTTAATTTTTAAATAATAACTAGTCAGCTTTTATTTTAAAGAAACACATGTTTTTAACGAGATATTATGTAAAATACTCCGATATAAGTATCTTTCATCTTAAATTAATTCGTAATTGTTGAATGCGCTTCTATTAACTTGTAATAATGTAAATAAATCCCATGAATAGATTTAAAATAACTTCTAGTCAACCGATTGACTTCAAATTTGATACAGTTACTTAAGGGTCTGCTGAAGTGGTGGCAATATTGGATTTTTAATCCGTAAGAGGTGCGTTAAATTTGAAACTATTTAATTAATCAACTTTTTATCATAAAATTGTTTGCAAGGTCCCATTTTAACAACAATCACAATAGGCATCCGTTTTGCGTATTACATTTTTTTAAATCCCGTTAATTTGTTATGTAACTGACATTTTTTAAATACCAAATTTTAACTTTCCCTTATACAATACTAGCTGACCCGTACGGCGTTGCCCGTGGTGGTTGGTATTTTCAGTCTTTTTAACGTAATTGTATTCTTTTTAAGTGTTCAGTCAGTAAGTGGTATTTGGCTTTTATATATATGGATCTTAAATAATAAAAGCACTATTGTCATAATAATAAAATATCTGAAATTATGATTTTATTAACTTTGATCCCCCAAAACCCCTCCTAAAATTTCAAAATTTTTCAAACCCTTTCTTAGTGAGCACCTATCGCCCTAGAGGAAACTACATACCAAATTTCATTCCAATCCATTCGGTAGTTTTGAAAAAATCGTTTTTTAACAACTTTGATCCCCCCAAACCCCCCTAAAATTTCGAATTTTTTTAAACCCTTTCTTAGTGAGCACCTATGGCACTAGAGGAAGCTACATACCAAATTTCATTCCAATTCATTCGGTAGTTTTGAAGAAGCCATTTTTTAATAACTTTGATCCCCCAAAACCCCCCTAAAATTTCGAATTTTTTCAAACCCTTTCTTAGTGAGCACCTATGGCCCTAGAGGAAGCTAGGAATACATACCAAATTTTCTTCCAATCCGTTCGGTAGTTTTTGAGAAATCGTGATGAGTGAGTCAGTGAGTCAGTGGGTTTTGGCTTTTATATATATAGATATATATTTTTAATGCCGCTAAAAGTCCTACATTTTATTTTCATTGTAGCTTATGTTGTAAATAATACACCACATATAATTTTTTTAAAATGGGGGTCAAGAATTTGTTTTAAACAAAACAAACCAAGACCTTTAAGAAACAACTAAATTTTGACGCCTTGTGGTTATCCTACATTATAAGATGTTTAGGACCGTGCATATAGTGGCGCTCAGCATAACTTTCCGATATGTGGCAGTGTTACAACTTAAAGAAAGTGGTCCAAATAATTTGCACAAAATATGATAGTTGATGGACGTAATTTACAGCATCTGTGAAACAGAATAATGGCCATTGAAAGTGGGAAGAAGCGATTAAGCCTTTAGAAGACAATAGACTATAAAATATATTAATGCATTCGTGTATCGGAATAATGGTCAATGCGGGAGACGGTCAGCGGGGCTATTCATATGTCCGAAGAAGCTGCGGCAACAATAGCTACGGACGTTCGGCGAAGTCAAAGCGGATTCACATATTTATCTTCCTTCTTTTATATTTCATTTGAATATTTTTACTATTAGTTATCTAGAGTAAGGGCTGGTTTAGTTGGAAAAGAGCTTTTCTTATTCAACGGACTATCTGTAGGTTTAGATAAACTGTACTTTCTGGCAATTGTATTAAAGATATTTGCTTAACACTGAACATAAGCAAATTGACGTTTATATTATTGGTAAAGTTTCAAGACCTATAAACTTCTGGTACTATTTCAGGTGGTATTATTTTGAAATATTGGGCACGAGGGCAACTATTCCGCTTCTTCATTTGGTCATCTATATATTAATAGGCAAGCACAAAAATTGTCGTCCTTTTTTCTCAGCTTGTGTGCATCGTAGGAGAAATTCGCGCATACCGTTAGAAAGGTAGTGTCCTGTAGATGAGCGGAATCCCATTATAATTTACATCGGTTTTCAGGGATACGCTCCAGTGGCCCTCAAAGTTTCAATGTTAATCTTATGGAAGGAAGAACCTTATCTTAAGGAAGAAGAAGAAAGATTTCTTTTGATTTTATCAGGGGCACAAAAAACAGCTGTTCGTATGAAAAACTTAATACAGCTGATTTTGATCAACAACTGATTTGAATCAAAAACTGAATATAATTTTAGGTTAGGTAAATCAAGCAATAGCAATAGCGAAGCATCGCCGGGTCCACTAGTAAAGATTAAAGCTTCATTGGTTGCCTGGTTTTACAGTAGGACGAAGAATCCAGCTGTAATTTAGAAAAGGTGTGGACGGGGACATTTTGTCGTGGGTATGACTTTTAGCTCCGAACTCGTTAGTGAAAAGACCAAAGACCAACACTCTGAACATAATTTAACGCTATAGGCCTACTTATATAATGGTAGGCTAATGCCAAAGATGCCACTTAACAGATTTGTTAGGTTAAGTTAGGTTAGTGCCAGGTGCAAGTGTAAAAAGGTTGTGAAGAGTACATCTGTCAATCAGAAAATGCCCAGACTCTATGTCCTAATTTATGAAATATTTCAGTGGTCGACTCTTCTTGGAGTGTACCCAGACTCTCTGTTAAAACACCCTAAATTCAAAATATTGTGCCTAGTTTGCCGAATCGGTATTTCTATTTAATGTAGCTGTGAACGGTAGCTAACGATATTTGAGCAATTTCTATATAGCCCAGTCGGTATAGGTTACAACTACCAGTAATTAGCAATACGGCTGATTTTTTTTTATAAGTACCTTAAAGTATGTAGATTAACATAAAAAAAGTTTACCAGTCTATCGATTTCCCAAAGTCGAAAAAAAATTCGATTATCATTTGTTTTTCGATTATCCCTAATATTTCGAGCTGGGATGAAGATAGAGAAAAATAAAAAACCACCGTGTAGGGGAGGTATTTTTCAACAAAAAAGGTCGTATGTATTTATTTCATCCGAGCAATGGTTTGTCTGTAAAAAATTCGATAATGCAGGTATGTATTTTGCAGCAGGGGAAATCACTAAAAGGGGACATCTTATTCATATATGAAGCGTTAGCTCATTCTAAATTGGAAAAATTTTAATATATCGAATTGAAACTTGGTATAGGAGTTAAAATATATATTTTAAACATTTATGCTGAGTCTCAGCTTGTTATCTTGAAAATTACCCGATCTACAGCCACTTGACTTATCAATGGGTTTCTCGATTTTAGGAGTACCGGACCCACCAATTCATTTTAAACAGCTCCAGTTTAGAAACTTTTTAAAATATCAACCTGAAAGTTTTTTTACAAGATAAATATATATATATTCAAACAAGATCAAGGAGTATAAACCTTTTTTATTATTTACTTTTCAAAGCACAAGTAACTTAAAAAAGTATAATGTTAAACCTTTTTAGATTTTTCATCAAAACGCTTGAGTTAATCGGTTGCAGATTAGTTAATTTTTTTAATATAGTTTTTAAAATAAGTATAGCAAAAAACAATTGTGTTTGTAACTACTGTACCAATTTTTAAAACGATATGTTTAAAAATTGTCGAAAATGGAGTCGTTGAATCCAAAGGTGTTATAGTTAAAACGAGATAGGTAAAACAGAAGACTATTTTCAAGCGCCTCGTTTTTAAAAACAGCATGACAAAAATCGTTCATACTTACTAAAAATATTTATACTGGTGTACTCAACTTTTAAAACAAATTTGATGTTAATATTCCAAAAAATTTCTAAACTGCAGCTGTTTAAAATGAATTGGTGAGTCCGGTACTCCTAAAATCGATAATCGAAATCGACTCCTAGATCGGGTAATTTTCAAGATAACAAGCTGAGACTCAGCATAAATGTTTAAAATATATATTTTAACTCCTATGTCAAGTTTCAATTCGATATATTAAAATTCGGCCAATTTAGAATGAGTCAACGCTTCATATATGAATAAGATGTGCCTTTTAGTGATTTCCCCTGCTGCAAAATACATACCTGCATTATCGAATTTTTTCCAGACAAACCATTGCTCGGACGAAATAAATACAAATGACTTTTGTTGTTGAAAAATACCTCCCCTACACGGTGGTATTTTTTATTTTTCTCTATCTTCATCCCAGCTCGAAATATTAAGGATAATCGAAAAAAAAATGATTATCGATTTTTGTTTTCGACTTTGGGAAATCGATAGACTGGTAAACTTTTTTTATGTTAATCTACATACTTTAATGTACTTATAAAAAAAAATCAGCCGTATTGTAAATTACTGGTAGTTTTGGTCTAAATTGACCCCTACCGACTGGCCTAATAGACGATGATGTAGATTGTAATATACCGTATATAAAATAAATTACAAAAATTTGTAGAGAAATGCTAGTTTGACGTTTTGACGTAAATAATTCGACCCGCTGACGTGAGTTGAGTGAATTTCCAAAATTAAGTTATATAATTTATGATTTCAACTAACTATTTCGGAAATTTGTCTACTCACGAAGGTGCGAATAACTTGGAGCGTACATAATATATATTTGTATAAATTGTTTGCACTTCACCTTCCAGCCCCAGATAACGCGCGGCAGCGGACTAAACTCGACTTTGTGTCCTCGGATTATTGTCTGCTTGGCTTCGCTTGCAGCGGACTTACGTCACGTCCACCGGCCTCGAATCCTAAGCTGCCCAGTGTGAAATCCCCTCACGTGGACTTGAACCGTGTAACTTTATAGTATTTCACGTTTTGATCTATTTTGGGGGAACCACACGAGCTATAAGGTTGTTTAAAGTAAACAAATTGTGCAGAATAACATCCTATGTTATAATTGTAGATAACACCCCAAAAATGTTTCATTCTAGTACGGAAAAACTCAAACAAAACTTTGTTACTTAAATTGCCGTTAGAGTGCGAAAAAATAGGCTATGCACATAGATTTTTGCTAAATAGTTTCACGAAATATATTTGAATTGATTCGGTTAAACGGAAACAAGGACTGGTTTAAAAACGAATTCAATCTATATATATAAAATTCAATGTATGTCCGTCTGTTTATACGTTTGTCTGTTTGTACGTTTGTCCTTTATGCGTTACCAAACCGTCCATCCGATTGCTTTGAAATTTTGCATAGTAACACAGGTTAAACCTGGGAAGGTTTTAGGCCATTTACCTTCCTAGGACATTAGGGCTACGCCCCAGCGGCCCTCAAAGTTTCAATGTTAATCTTATGGAAGGTCAATCTTAAGGAAGAAGAAGAAAGATTTCTTTTCATTTTATCAGGGGCACAAAAACAGCTGTTCGTATGAAAAGCTTAAAACAGCTGATTTTGATCAACAGCTGATTTTGATCAACAACTGATTTGGATCAAAAACTGAATATAAGTTTAGGTTAGGCAAATCAAGCAATGAGCAGAATCCCATTATAATATACATCGGCCCTCAGGGATACGAATTACAGGCTTTCAAAGTTTCAAATTAAGCAATAGCGAAGCATTGCCTGGTCCACTAGTAAGAAATATTTAATAGATTTTTATCGTGTGCAACAATTATTCCTATTTACATTATATAAGTGAAACTTTATCTTTGTTGACTTGTGAGGAACGTTGGATAAAAAACCTTCTTTAATCTGTCCGAAAAGAAGCAATTCCGGATTTTGAATGAAATAGAAAGCTTATCTATACTAATATTATAAGAGGGATTAATAGCTGATTTCAAACTTTGAAGCAATTATTTTTGTATTTCTAGCTTTTAGGTTAGGGTTTTAAAGTGTAGACCTGAGCTTGCTGGTTATTTTAATCATTATTATGACTATAGTTATGAAATTATGAAATAATTTGATTTGTACATATAACATTATTTCCATTTTAGCCTTGGGGTTATTGTTAATCCATAAAGAAAACATAACATGATTATGTGTATAGAAGGTTCCAACGGGGTTGGCGTGCGGGGCACGCAGGGGTTTCTTCTAGTTATTTGTAAAACGAATTACATTTGAACAGCTAGATGAATTACAAGGGATGTTGTACAAAACTCTGTATTAAAATGTAAAACATTGTCTACACATGTGAATGCCATTGTTTGAATAACGGCTGCGTTAATTATTTCGGGTATAATTGTGCGATCGGAGCAAATAGGAGTGACTTTAGGCGTGAGAAGCATGCATGGGATCCACCTAGTTACAATAATAATATTAATATACTAGCTGACCCGTACGGCGTTGCCCGTGGTTGTTGGTATTTTCAGTCTTTTTGACGTAGGCCTAATTGTAATTCTTTTTAAATGTTCGTTGAATATCTGTGCGTATCCTACTGTGGTCAGGAAAAAAGTCTACGCTATTTAGGAAAGCACTGAAAATTGTATTCCTGTAAACTACTATCTAACATGAAAAAGCTTTAAATATATCGTTTTAATTTATAGTTTTTACTAAGTTTGACTTTCACTTAATTTCATTGACAATGTTGCGAGCACCTACGGCCTTAGAGGAAGCTACGTACCAAATTTCATTCCAATTCGTTCTTATAGGGATTTTTAGTAACTTTGACCCCCCTCCCCAAACCACGCTAAAATTTCGAATTTCTTTTAACCCTTTCTTAGGGAGGGTTTAAATTAGCTGGGGGTCGTAGAAAAGATATTTGAATCACTTTGTAACATCCGCGTTAATTTAGGATGTAACAAACTGGTTCAAATAGAGTTTGTAATTTTAAATGTATAGGCCTAATTAGTGTAAGATATTGTTTAGTATTTAAATATACAATATACAGTATATATCAAAATAAAGCTACGAATGTGGTATTTTAATGGCATTTAGTTTAATTCAGATGTTTTTTTTAGTTTTCAATAAAATATGTTAAAACTCGTGTATGTTTATGGTTATGCATGGTGTCAAATAATTTGTTTGTTATTATTATTATTGATAGCGAAAATGAGTTTTGATAAGTATTAAAAACTTCATAGTTATGATATATTTTATATAAACAATATTTTAAGCAGCATATCTCTAAGTAGGCCTATATAGATATTTAATAACCAATGTTTGAGTTGAATTATAATTCTGTAAGCATTTTATTTGTGTTTATAGTTTTTCAATCTAACCTTAAAAAGCTGTTGGTTTTGAAGAGTATTAATTAAAGTGATTATAAATTTGCTAAGTAATGTTGCTATGGTAATACATGTAAACAAACATTAGCTTTTTATACGAACAGCTGTTTTTGTGAGCTATGGTTTTGAGTTCATACAATAAATGCTGTTCAGTTTCTTCCAAATTTGAAACTTTTCTGGAAAGTTTTCAAACTTTTCTTTACGTATAAACCTTCTATGAACTACTACAAACATTTTAAGACGAAAAATAGCCAAATCGGTCCTGCCGTTCTCGAGTTTTAGCGAGACTAACGAACAGCAATTCATTTTTATATATATAGATTTATGTTCTCATTAATACAACAATTTAGAAAATGTATACAATTCGTGCATAACACAATTTGTATTCCTCGTTTTTACATAAACTACACTATAGACTCTCTGTTCTGTAATTTTGAATGCATTTCTTGTAAGAATAGTGTTTAAAGAATACAGTAGAGCGTATGTTTTCCATTCCAAAATTTTCAACTAACTCAATTGAATTTCGATTTCTGAATATTAACTTTAATTGATTGGAAAAGAAGAAAGAAATCCCGGTTATAAGTGCATCTTTTGTCGATGATTGGTAAATAGAGAGTGGTATATAGATTCCAACATTGGTAGACTCAAAAATATTGTCTAAATTAGCAATATGCAGTTCATTTTGTAACCGACAGCTGGAGCAATGGTGTGTTGGCTGTATTTTTTATAATGTGCACCATTGCAGTCTTCCCAACGGTACGATTTATTAAAATCCCTCTAATTAAGAGATGAAATTGTAAATAGGGTTTCTGGTATTTCAAAAACGTATAATAATTTTAAAGTGTTCGTTATAATGTTCTTTAAAACTACTTACTAAAGTGTATACAGTACAACTGTAACAGAGAATCTCTCGTCTAATAGACCCTACTTTCATTACTCAAACGCGTTTCAACGATAATTTCGTCATCTTCTGTAATGCTTAAGCTACAATAAAACTATCACTGACAATTTTAGTTTGATTGGCTAATTATAGTTTTATTATTGTCGCTTGAGCATCACTGAAGATGACGACATTTTCGTTGAAACGCGTTTGAGTGATAGATGTATTGTGAGATTTTGTGTTCAAGTTTTATTCTTTCAATTAATCTCGTGTCAAACTCAATATTAGGGGAGGGGGAGGGACTTTAAAACAACTAGGCTTATTGTAAGGGGCTTGTTGGGTAATTATTTTTCATATTGAATTGCTGTTCCGAATTAAAAAAAAAACCTTTCTAAAATAAACATTGTGAAATTAACCTCCTCATAAAAATAATCAATCTGAATTATTGCTATTCATATTAGATTAACTAGGGGCTATGCATTGATACGTCTTATTCGTTCTGTCGTGTCTGTATTCTGACATAGCCTATCTTGGGATATTGGTATGAATTAATGCAGTTTTAATAGAATCACTAGGGGCTCTGTCCCTGGACGCTTCGCGTTCCAATCTCGCCTCGGCCTTCGGCCTCAAATGGCTCCTTCGCTTCGCTCGCAGTTGGAAAATTCGCTAAAGAATCTCGTTAATCTTTGGCTCGTTTGTACATAGGTTTAACAAATTAATTAATTAATTAACAAAGAAATGAATTATATTAACAGTAATTACTAGATTAATTATAACCTCAAATACATGCTTTAGAAACGTGAGAGGCTTTCATTACGATTTTAGTCCTAGTTCTACTATCTTTCTGTCAGCTAACGTTTTGAAACCAGGCCTAAATATAGTAAAAATTATTGCAGGATTCACATAACTATGTTTCAGAAATGAGCCAGGCCTATATTACAAAATTGACTATTAGAATTTATCCATCATTGCCAAGTTTACATTTTTTTTTGACAAAACAAATTGTTAAATCAGGCCCAATTTATTCTAATTCGAACGTGCTAAAACAGTATAAATTAGCTTGTTTTTTAACACTAAAAACTATCCAATGAACAGCTGATTTCGGATAAAACCCAATCTCAGTTCTATTCCACTCTATTTCCAACGTGCTAAAACAGTATAAATTGGCTTGTTTATAAACAGTGTTTTGATCGCTTTATTTACTATTTCGTTGTTATTTTGTAACCAACATGGCAACCCATAAGACCTTATATGTTAAAATTTTTCAACTTTTATATTAGACTTTCTAAAAAAATTGCGTTTTACACGAAATACAACTATATGGGTGTAAAAAACAAAAATAAATCATATATGGGTGTACTTAAAATTCAAAACTACACCTAAATACTACATTTCTTTGAATTCGTTAGAGCCGTTTTCGAGATCCGCGACAGATAGAAAGATACAAAGATAGATACAAGAATTGCTCATTTAAAGTAATAGGATTAAAAAAAACAGGATTAAAATAAAAGAACGCGCCGAAACAATGTGGCTCAAACAAGAACTAAAATCTTTATATTCCAAAAAGGCGAGTCTAAATACGGAACTGTACAGGGCACATTTATTGTTACTTAATAGTTTCCACCCAGCTTTAATCGACAATATAATGGAGTTTGTCAATAACTACATTGGTCTTATCTTGAAACGTACTTTTGACAAACAAACACAGAAGTTTCAGAGTCTCTTAAACAAACAATATCCAGAGAACAAAGTCCTATGCAAACATGAATTCTATGCACGAGTCTCAAACTTAACAGAAATTGATTTTGACAAAGATGAAATGGATGTACTCAATAAAGGCCTAAAGTACAATGTTCCTCATGCTAATAACAACCATATAGTTCACGAAATAATCAATGCCGAGTCTGTCATTAAATCGATACCTGACTATAAACTTCAAAACGAGTCTAGAGTGCTCATTAATAATAAACTGAATATCTGCCTGAATAAGAGTAAATGTAGTAATATGACGTACAGAGTACGTAATAAATTTGCACGTGTACATAGAACACTTAATAATATACAGGAAAAATTGAACAGCAATGCCGCCCTCGTCACTAAGGCCGATAAGGGTAATACAATGGTTATAATGTATAAGGATGTGTATATTTTTAAAACCTATGAGTTCATTAATGGCAATAACATTGAAACTTTAGCAACAGATCCGACCAAAGATTACGTCAAATCTCTGAATGCTGCGTTGAATTCTTGTACACATTTATTTGAGTTACCTACACGCCGCGCATTGAAACCCATAAACGCTCATGCTCCCCAATTTACTGGTCTCCCCAAGATCCACAAACCTAACACGCCAATCAGACCACTCATTAATTACACTACCGCACCGGGTTACTGTACTGCAAAAAAATTAGTAAGTTTGATAAAAAGGTGTATTATTTTGGATAATAACCGCAGTGTCATTAACAGCATCGATTTTATCGATGGGATAAAAAACTTAAAACTGCAATCTAGTTATAAAATCGCATCGTTCGACATAGTGAATTTATACACGAATGTGCCTGTCCACGATACCATTGATATTTTAAGAGGTAATCTCATCAAGACGAACATTTTAAGTACTGATGCTGTACATGAACTGATCAACCTGTTAATTGTACTCCTCAAACAAAATTATTTTACTTTTGACGACAAATACTTCAGGCAGGCAGAAGGTTTAGCCATGGGCTCACCATTATCGGGTCTGTTAGCTGATGTTTACCTGAATTATTATGAAAATACTCACCTCTTCACAAAAAATAATAATAAATTATGTGAAAACATTGTGCATTACACCCGTTATGTGGACGATACGTTTATTGTATATGACGGGACAGTAAGACAAGTCGAACAGTTGAAAAATTATTTAAACAGCATAAACCGAAACATTCAATTTACCCTTGAAATTGAAACAGAACAAAAGTTAAATTTTTTGGATATTACTGTATCTAAACACAAGGACACATTTAAATATAATATCTATAGGAAACCGACCACCACGGACACCACAATCCATGCTGATTCACACCATCCTATCAACCAAAAAATGGCAGCCTACAATAGCTTTGTACACCGATTACTTTCCGTACCACTTGAGGACGACGCTTTTCATGTTGAGTTAAATGTGATTAAACACATAGCAGTGGCCAATGGATACAAATGCAAAATGGTTGACAACTTAGTTAAAAAACACAAGAACAAAAATAACATTCAGAGGGAAAAAACAAAAACTAAGTATGTATCCTCATTATATGGTAACATTCTTCCCAATATTATAAGTAACACCCTTCGCAAAATCAACATTACTACAGCGTTCCGCACCAACAATAGTGTACGAAAAATACTCAGTCAAAAAATAAATAGACCCGTTGAAGAAAGAACTGGGGTATAATACAGAATCCAATGCAATGATTGTGACAAATTCTATATAGGTCAAACCGGCAGGCCATTTTCAACACGGTTTAAGGAACATTTGCCTAAGAAAAGTTTAGACGGAAACAAGTCAAATTACGCGATTCACCTCATAGACAATAACCACCAATACAGTGATTTCGCTACCAATTTTAAACCCATTCACATCTGCACAAAAGGCACTTATATGAACGCGCTGGAGGAATTTGAAATTTATAAAGCTAATAAATACAATAGCAATGCATTACTCAATGACCAATTGCATTTTAAATCAAACTTATTGTATGACTCGGCTATAAAGATCTCCGAGTCTTTGCGACGGAATACCTCGTCTTATCAGTTGTCGCTCGACCGCCCGCCGTAGTAGACGTCTACCGGACAATTTATATGTGTTATGTGTCGTGAGTTGTATGTTGTTGTGTTTTTTTAATGTCAACTTTTAATTTATTTATTAAATAATCTGATGATGAAACATAGGTTTCGAAACGCGTCATTATAAAAAACGCAGACGAAGTCACAAGACGGAAACAATAAGGTAAAAATATTATAATAGGATTAATAATAGGCCTACATTACACACAAATAATATCTCGTGTAAATATTCTACCCTTACTGTGTTAGAAATTGTGGACATTTTTCTATCCTCCTTTAATTCTAGATATAGATCTGATATTTTAAAGTAAAGTTAAGTCCCGTATTAATCGCCTAAACAGTAAAAATCATTCAAAGTTATCCTTTGATAAAATAATGTTTACAAGTGTATGGAAAAATCGGTTTATGATTAAAGTCCTTCATAAATTAATGATATCAGCTGAAATGATTTTCGTACATGGGATATTCCAAAATTTATATTAACTAAATTTTTTTTATATATATATAAAAATGCGCGTTTCTACGTAATTTTTTAAATAACAATTTTGAAAATGAACTGTTCTCGGTTTTCTAATTTTTCGCAATTTACAAAGCCGAAAGTGCACAGCTCCTGCACAAAACGGACCTTCACGTCTTCCCCCTCACTCGAGGGTCGTACCATTATTGTTTTACAACTTTTGTAGGTAATGCCGAATGCCGCCCGGTTTCGACACAATAATAGCGGCCGTTTACATAATTCACGTGGGGCTACGTTTACGATATTGTATTACTTTTTATGGGCCGAAAACCTACAGTGAAACCGACTGTGAAGGCATAAATCCTGAAAACCTCGCCAATTCTCTGCGCTAAACAGAGTTAATTTCTTTTTTAGGAAAAACAGTTAATTTGAAAACATGCCCGAGGTGGCGCCATGCGGCGAAATCAAACAACCGTCCAGACACCTTGACTAACCGCAGAGAGACAGAGAGAGTACGCGGGGGCGGGGGGGGGGGGTTACAGCCTTCGCGAATTTACTGTGTTTACCTTTTACTGGAACAAATCATTACCAATCAAATTATAGAATATGATATAAACTTAATGCTATTAGGGATATTTTATGAAACACTATGTGTTACGTTTTGCAGCTACATTGTCTGTAAGATGATCTGTAGGCTATATGTATATAGTTTCTGACAGTAAACAAATACTAGGGGAGACCCCTGCGTGCTCCGCACGCCGACCCCCACCCCCAACATCCTGTTGGAACCCGGTGTGCGCCGTTGGAACCCGTTGTATACTGTATAGTCAGCAAGGCTCAGGTCTACACTTTAATAAAAACCTAACCTAAAAATTAGAAATACTACTAATTGATTTAAAATTTGAAATAAACTGTTAATGAAAATATTACAGACTACAGCTGATTACTGAATCAACAATAAATATTATTTATTTATTTTGGTTCAGTGTAGGCCTAACTTAAAATATATAGATAGTTGTTGCCCGTCTATACTCGGTGGATACAGCTCCATTCGTGGTGAGTGGAGCGCTAGGCAGATGGTGCGAAACATGTATAAAATGTACTTTTTAAAATGCTATTTCCTTCCAACTATTTTTCTTGTAGCAAAGTTAAAGATGGAAAAAATGGATTCGACAATCAGTAAATTTAACGAATATTTTATACACATAATCTAATTTTTTGGGATATCAATACAGATAGGAAAGAAAGGAGAAAAAAACCATTACCTTGCATAAATAATACTGTTGCCAACAACCATGAAATATACTGCAATTAAAACTGTAGGCCTATTTGTAAAATGTTGTATTTATGTTGGCCTTAATTATATATTAAGATAAAGATACAAATGTTATCTTTTAAGTCGTTTTTATTTCATATTGATTATCAAATGATTTAGAAGTTATTAATATTATAGTAAAGAAATTAATACTCGAATATATTTATATGTTGTACGTATATTTCCGAAGTTTAACGAATTGGTATCTTTAATAAATTTGTATAAATGAATAAATTCATTGTTGATAAAAGGTTGTATTTATATTTACTTTATAACCTCAAAGCAAATCTTATAACGTATTATAGCCCACGGTATAGTCTATAGAATACTAACGGTAGGGTTCACGAGTGGATGCGCAGTAACTCGTTACGTCATCGGGACCCACTTTCTCATAAGCTCCATAAGCTTATCATGTAAAAATTGAAGAGCCATATGTAAAACTTTAATAACTTTAAAAATATTTAACCGATTTTAATAAAATTTTAACCACGTACAGAAAACATATCTATAATAACTATTTAAGAAAATCAGGTTGTTAGAACAAATTTTAATACCTTTACTGATTAGGCC
>JAGFPH010004293.1:101591-112042 GCA_018207615.1 Philaenus spumarius
TGTTAGAACAAATTTTAATACCTTTACTGATTAGGCCTATAAAAATTGCTTTTCGATATCTTTATTCGGTGAAAAATTTGTTCATGTCTTCAGTAAAAATTGAATAACTTTAAAAATATTTAACCGATTTTAATAAAATTTGAACCACATATAGAAAAGATATCTATAATAACAATTTAATAAAATCAGGTTGTTAGAACAAATTTTAATACCTTTACTGATTAGGCCTATAAATTTACTATTTAAAATTCGACAAATGGTGAACAATATATTTTTATTTTGAATTATTTGACATTTATTTTAATTGTGTACTGGGATAGGAATATAATAAGTTATAGAAAATTTTATTGTGAATCCAAATCTTTTTTAATATTTAAAATCGAATTTATATATCAAAAGATATATACATTTTTAAAATGTATTGTAAAATTTTGTTTACAAAGCATATACAGTACTACGTTTTCGACAGGTACTAAAAATTTAATAATAAATTTATAAATCAAATAATTTATCATATCTTGATGATTTTTTCACAGAATGTGTATAATAATATACTCTGTTAATACGACTGCAATCAATAATAAACTACTGATTTTCATTTCTCTTTTACATGTCAACTATTTCATCCATTTACTTTCCGATTGAAGGTTTTGATAGTGTATGTGTATTAGGATTGTAAGTGTGTTATGAGTTAAATATCTAAGGTTAATTAAATATTGTCATTCAACTTCATGTCCATTGTTTATTTGGGTTCAAATAATGCCGCAAACAAAATAAAATAAAAACTAAATACGTACGAGTATTAGCACTAGACTACTAGCTATAAAAGTAGACTATTAAATTCTAGTAATCTAAAATCAGAGTTTAATTCAGAGTTTAATGTGTAAAATAATCAGAGATTATTATACTTTGTAAACAAAATTTTACAATACATTTTAAAAATGTATATATCTTTTGATATATATAACTTATTCGATTTTAAATATTAAAAACGATTTGGATTCACAATACAATTCTCTATAACTTATTATATTCCTATCCCAATACACAATTAAAATAAATGTCAAATAATTCAAAATAAAAAAATATTGTTCACCATTTGTCGAATTTGAAATAGTAATTTTTATAGGCCTAATCAGTAAAGGTATTCAAATTTGTTCTAACAAGCTGATTTTCTTAAATTGTTATTATAGATATGTTTTCTATATGTGGTTCAAATTTTATTAAAATCGGTTATATATTTTTAAAGTTATTCAAATTTGACTGAAGACATGAACAAACAATGTTTCACCGAATAAAGATATCGGAAAGTAATTTTTATATTCCTAATCAGTAAAGTTATTAAAATTTGTTGTAAAAATCTGATTTTTTCATATTATTATTAAAGATATGTTTTCTATGTGTGGTTAAAATTTTATTAAAATCGGTTAAATATTTTTAAAGTTATAACGTTTTTACATAAGGCTCTTCAATTTTTACATGATCAGCTTATGGAGCTTATGAGAAAGTGGGTCCCGTTGACGTCACGAGTTACTGCGCATCCATTCGTGAACCCTACCGTTAGTATTCTATATACCGTGTTATAGCCTACCTTAATTTTATAATTCACTATTTAAAAAAAAATCAACATCAGAAGAATTACATTATTGATGAATTGTAATTGTTAACATAACCCCAAAATACAATCTACGCTAGGTTTTGTACAGATGATAGGTGAAATCAGCTGTTATGTTATATGAGCGTTTGCTCTTCTTCTGTTCTGTCGAAAATAATACCTTGTTTCTTTACAATCAGCTGATTGAAGAACTGTAAAATAAAATCATTGAAAAGGTTTGAAAATGTTGATTTTTTTAATTTAAGAAATTAAGATGACGTAAAAGTAAATAAAACCTGTTATTATAGAAAAGTTTTCCTTTTATTTGGTATAAACTGAATGTATATAGATCCAGTGGAAGTCTCAGACAAACTGTCCAAAGGATTGAAAAAGTTGATTTTTTCTCCCATGTTAAAACTCCATAAGAAAAGTTTATTTTTCATTTTTGACCCATTTAACGTAAATATTTTCAAAATACAAATAAATCCTGCTAATATAGGACCGAAACACTTTGTTTTGGTAAAACCCGCATGTAAATCGATCCAGTAGAAGTCTCAGACGAACTGTCCAAATGTTTTTTTCCTTACGGCTTTAAATAAAATAGATATCGATGACTTTATTATATCCG
The DNA here is from genome assembly GCA_018207615.1 of Philaenus spumarius. Lineage (NCBI taxonomy): Eukaryota > Metazoa > Arthropoda > Insecta > Hemiptera > Aphrophoridae > Philaenus > Philaenus spumarius. The sequence continues at coordinate 103,814 of JAGFPH010004293.1, forward strand.
TCTTAAAGTGGTAATATTAGTATAAGAAGTTATCTTAAGGCGATACGCCACCAAAAATCTTTTTTTTTTAATTTTCTGACATTTAAAAAAAAAATTATTTTTATATTTTACATACTTTTCTAAGTATGTATGCAAATTTTTAGGCCTTTGTGTTAATTTTTTCATATTAAAAAAAATTAAATAAAAAAGTAGTGCAATTCGCGATTACACTTTATTGAAACTCCGTTTCCCTAAAGTTTACTTTTCCATGTTTGGATGAACCTATGTTTGAATAAACTCTAAAGTATTAGACCTAGGCCTTTGAAATTTTTACCACTTTATCTTGGATGTATTTAGAAGGTGTTTTGTATGGAAAACACTTTAGTAGCCATAAAATTACTAAATTAAAAATTTTGTATACTAATACAAAAAGTTTGAAAAATATATTTTAAAATATAACCTTATAACTTTTTTTGTTAGAAACAGCACATGGTTTTTCATGCCCAATAAGCTTCTTTATATTATAGGCTACACAATATTAAAAACATTATTCAAATTAGTTAAAAAAACAAAAAAGTTATTCAAAATCAAAAAATCTCAAAAAACGATTTAAAAAATCTAAATTTTGAGCTTTAAAATACATAAATGTGCTGGGAAAAAGTTTCTCCCGCCAAGTCATTATGTTTAGTTGTATTAAACACTATAAAAATTAATTCAAAGGTTAAATCATAAAAATACAAAAAAAGTATGTTTTTGGTGGCGGATCGTCTTAAAGGTCTGCTGTAGTGGCGGCCATCTTGTATTTGAATCCCGTAAGAGCATTGTTAAATTTAAAACTATATATTTATATAGGATGAATAGTAAAGTTTTAAAATAACCGGAGTTGTACTCCAAAACATAACCTTAACTCAAACCTTAGAAGTACAAATTATTTCAAATAATGAAATCAGTTTTTAATGGATACGCAAGTGTGAAATAGCCTACATGACAGTTTAGGGGTGAATGAGCAAACACAGCTTGTATCAATACTGAACTTCTTCAATCAGGTTTGCTAATTTATAGTAGACTAATATTTATTTAGAGACCTAAACTTTCTTTGAAATTATTTGTATATTCTTATAATACATAGGCTAAGCTAAACATTGAGTGAGCAATTGTTAAGCAATTTAATTTACAAAGTTCAAATTTTGTGTGGAATTACAATCTAGAACAAACTTTTATTAAATTAAGTGTTCAACAACCCTCAATTATTGGGTACCCCAGCAAAAGTATAAAAAATCTTTGCATAAAAATACGTAAAAATCGAGCTACTAATATCGAAAGTAGATTTTGGTTTTGATTTTGTTCTGGGAAAATACAATAGGTATAAGGTTAGTAATCAAATTAAAAAGTAACTTGATGCAAAATCCTATATTATCGGAACTTAAAAATAAAGACCATGTTTCAAATCTATTTCGTGACGACTTATCAATAGTTTGTGATACCTTTTTTAAAAGTGAATACTATGCAGTTTATCAGGCAAAGTATAGAATGATAACAATAATATTTAGGCCTTTTAAGTCGAAATGGAAATATTACGACAGTACTTTGCAACAAGTATTGGCTGAATTGAAAGTATGTCAATTCAGCTGCGGTTACAACGGAGTATGCTTTTCATTATTTCTGTATTTAATGATCAAATTTGGATCTTCTGTCGATATTTTATTAGGCTATACATTTTTATTTATGTTTATTATTTTGAAATATTTTGCTTATAATTTGACCTTGTAGGCATATTTCAGTTTTAAATTGCTCGGCTATTATGCTTTAGAAAGTAAAAACAGCTGAAAATTAAGTCATAGATCAGAGGATTTGTAATAATAAACTAACCTCTCGGAGTCGTATTAGCTTTAATTGGTTATTAAAAAGCTAGGATGATTGAGTTTGCTCTCAAGCCCGTGCTTGTTTGCGGTTGCCCACCTTGCGAACTTATTCGTCCACCAAATTGATTAGAGCGCTCTTTTAGAACCCTGTTCGTATTTGAAAATTATAGAGGTCTTTTTCTACCGGCGGAGGGGCTGTATAATTACACAACAAGGCTGTCTGTCCGTCCGTCCGAGTGTCAAAAGAACTTTTCTATTTTTAAAAGGAGGGAAATTACCTTCGAAATAATAAAATCCTCGGTAGTGGTCTGGGCTTCGCAAAATAAATCTCCACTTTGAACAACCCTCGTTTCGTTTTACTCTTTCATTTCCTAGTTAAAAACCCACAGAAACCGACGGAGTGCTTTTGCGTGTAATTAGGTTGTCTTAGGGTAGTCTCCTTTCAAACACCTTTGACTCTGTTTTTGTTTAGTTAATTTGTTGCTTTAATTCGTACAGTTTTTTACATTCTCAAAAATGAATAGGCTCTAGAGGTGTTAAGTTTCCAGATTGCTGTTTTACAAGATTGGGAAAATAATCATATATTAATAATAACAATAAACAAACAAAAAACATTTCAACAAATACAAAACTTAAAACTTAAGGAAACAATTTATACAAAAACAATAAATAAAATAAATACAAATAAGCATACAACAGAATACCACCGACGCCGACGTATATATAAACAAAAGCACATAATAAACTAAAATAAAGAAACAGGAAACAAAACAAAAAATAAACTCTTAAACAAAATGTATTCAAATAAACAAAGACCTAATATAACCTTAATAAAAACGTAAAAAGCAGAATACTATGAAAACTGAAACAACAAAATAAAACCAACAAACACAAAACACAAAAACTAAACAAAACTCAATCAAATAAGTATCTTATAGTATAATCTATTATTTCTGTTAATCAGTATTACTGATTTCGATAATAAGGCACACATGAATATTAATTTTGCGAAAACAATAATTTTTCATATTATTATAGGAACTTATTGACACAATAATAGTAATAAATTAATCTATATTAATATTAATATTATAAAGAGGTAAAATTTGTTTGTTTGTTTGTATGTAGGGGTGATCTTTGGAACTACTGAACGGATTGAAGACTAGTTTTACTAATAAAAAGTTTCACTATCCCTGAGTAACATAGGCTATAATTCATTTTGATAAAAACATTTTTTATTTCAATATTTGTAAATTTAGTCGGAAAAAATCTTAGATTACCCCTAGACTGATGAATCATCACATGTATTTATTACCATAGCAACCAATTGAATAAAATAACAGATAAAACAACTGTTTGCTGCAATATTTCCATTAAAAGCTGATTTCAAACTTTGAACTAATTATTTCAATTTCTAACTTTTAGGTTAGGTTTTTATTAAAGTGTAGACCTGAGACTTGCTGGTTCTTTTAACCTTTTTTATAACTGCTGTTATATAATATACGAAATAATTTGATTTGAACGTTTAACATTATTAGGGCCTAGCCATGTTAGTTTTAAAGTTATTATTATTAGTATTATAAAGAGGTGAAATATGTTTGTTTATATGTTTGTATGTAGGGGGTAATCCGTGGAACTACTGAACCTATTGAAAAAATAGTTTTACTAATAAAAAGCTACTCTATCCTTGACTAACATAGGCTAGAATTAATTTTGATTTAAGGGTTAAAACAATACATATTAATTGTTATACTTTCCTTAAAGCTAGGGAGCTGAAATTTTGTACATTTATTTCTTACAAGAAGATACATAGAAAAAGTAAAGTACATATGCATTTTGTCGGCTAAAGGGTGAAAATGTTATAACAACCCCTAAAACAATTTAATTGTTATATTTCCCTTAAAGTTAGTGAGCTGAAAGTTTGTACATTTATTTATTTCAACATATACATAAAAAAAAGGTATCATAGATTGACATTTTTTCGCTTGCTAAATGGTTAAAATGTAATAAAAATGTTGATTGTTATACTTTCATTAAAGCTAAAGAATAAACCCTTAATAAATTAAGGAATTTAAAATAAGAAATCACAATGTCACATTCTAATTAAAAAATTAATAACACATATTAGAATTTAATAGTAGGTCTTATTTATTTAAAATAACCTGTTTGCATAATTTGCTTCGACGCGAGTTACTGCGGGGAATGTCGAGCGAAGCGAGCAGGGGGCGTAGCCTACTAGTAAAATATAAAATTCTAGTTGCATTGTGCGAAACATTCGAAACCTCTTTTAGTCTTCTTTTCGGTGTGGAAATTAAATTCTCAGCGAAGTGTATAGCCTACACTAAATAGCAGAGTTTAATAATGTGAACTCATTTACCTTTTTGTATGCAATATTTTATGTCAGACTGCAAACATCTTGAACAAAATAAAACACCATAGACTTCCCTTAACTTAAATGCATCGTTGTAGATTTTGTATTTGTTTGAGAAAATAATGTTAACAACAGAAATAACTTAGGATAGGACGGTAGTACGGTGCCATCCTTTAAATTTATTTGCTGGTATTTTCGTTAAGCCTTCCTGAAATTCAATGCAATATCACTTTTGTTATCTTCGATTTTAATTTAATCAATTTTCTGTCCAATACTTTTTTATGAGAAATATTGTGCTACTTTCAACGATTGCAGACTTTTTTCTAGATTTGTAAGGTGATCAATGTATAAGATAGTGTTTTACACGATCATGGTTTTTGTAACACATATTAGTCTGATAACCCGTTTTGTTTGTATTTTGTAGGTAAGTGTCTTTGATGTAGTCTACCCAACAGACAGAATTAATACCAGTGGCCAATGTATCGTGAGTATTTACTTCCAACAACTTCGACATATTATTATCCTATTGATGAAGAAAATATATATTTTCAGCTTACAAAGTGCATGTATTATTGTAATTTGTTTACTAGGATTTAAAGCAAGGCAGAAGAATTTACCATTCAAATTATTATTTACATTTCTTTTTATAAATTGGAATGTTTTAGTAAAAATAGTTTTAAGATAATAGTGATTAATAATTATTCACAAGTAAAAAGATGCAGACTCAACAATTCATGTTTTCTTACGAGTACACTGTTATACTTTCGACAAACATGTATGCTAAACAAGTTCGAAGAACAAAAGCATTTACAGAAAACATTTTGTATATCCCAACATTTGAATTGTTTGCTATATATGTCGCATCGCTGAGAATTTGTTAGTTGTGAATTGAGGTTATAGTTTTGACAATAAGTGTTATAAAGAGTTCGTAGTGAGTACATTATAATGTCAGGGCCCGCCGAGGTAATTGTTGTGGCCCATGGCGTTATGAAAATTTTAAATTAAAAATTGTATGTTTATATTGTGTACCACCTTATATATCTATATATATATAATTCAATGTATGTCCGTCTGTTTGTACGTTTGTCTGTTTGTACGTTTGTCTGTTTGTACGTTTGTCTGTTTGTATGTTTGTCCTGTATGCGTTACCAAACCGTCCAAATTTTGACAAAGTTTCATTTAAATACACGCGTGTGTTTATATACTTTTTGAACAACGCTATCCTTAGACATAAAAACAACACAAACTATACTAAATATTTTACGACAATGGGAGCGCTATCTATATATATAAAATTCAATGTATGTCCGTCTGTTTGTACGTTCGCCTGTTTGTACGTTTGTCTGTTTGTATGTTTGTCCTTTATGCGTTATACAATTGTCCATCCGATTGCTTTGAAATTTTGCATAGTAACACAGGTTAACCCTGGGAAGGTTTTAGGCCATTTACCGAAGTCCTAGGACATTAGGGCTACGCCCCAGTAGCCCTCAAAGTTTCAATGTTAATCTTATGGAAGGTCAATCTTAAGGAAGAAGAAGAAAGATTTCTTTTGATTTTATCAGGGGCACAAAAAACAGCTGTTCGTATGAAAAGCTTAAAACAGCTGATTTTGATCAACAACTGATTTGGATCAAAAACTGAATATAATTTTAGGTTAGGCCTACAATGAACTAAAACACCAATTATTGGGCTAATTATTTAAGATATATAAAAGCCAAATACCACTCACTGACTGAACACTTAAAAAGAATACAATTACGTTAAAAAGACTGAAAATACCAACCACCACGGGCAACGCCGTACGGGTCAGCTAGTTATTAATATTATAGTTAGAGAGTAGACTAATAGTAATTATTCTGTATCTACATTGATAGTAGTCGTGCTATATGATTTGCACACAAACAGTATGCTGAAGTCAGAGTTTAGATAGTTAAAGAGAGGGGAACCAGTTTGAGACTAAATGTTTAAGCCTAAATTAACCTTGGTCTGAACCACCATGGTAAATTAGTTGTTAGTTGGGACCAACAAAGTAAAGTATACATTTTACGGAATAAATCGGTTACACGAAAGATCACTTGCTTATTTAAAGAACTTTCACCACCACCAACATCCTGAAAACGTCAAGAAGCTGGTAAGAAGTGCCTAACCAAACATCCGCTAAGGAGCCACGCCATCGCCTGGGGAACAATTAGGGTAACCAGGAACACAATGCATTATGTAAAATAAACATGCAATCTGATAGAAACTGTAGACAGGAAATTGAAAATTAAAGTTTCAACCTAATTTGTATACACTTTCAACATTTTATAAGATGAGATGGGTTCACAGTCCTATTCGTTTTGCAAGAGGTATGGAAGGGGTTTGCAATGTTGTAAAATACCCTAATTCGCGACCCCTCCATTTCATTTCTGAGGTGAAAACAATTCCTGCATTTTGTATTCAGTAAACACACGCGTTGGTTAAAAAACGACACAAGTGTCAAGTCGAGGTTTTTGTGTACATTAGTGTAGTTATTATACAAATTATATCTGCCAGGATCCATGAAATAAGTTTTAGTACAATTTTCTGCCAATCCTAACGCAACACTTTCACTTAAGTTTGTCGACGCGTTTTGGAGTTCCTCCATTATCGAGACCTATTTCAGTACTCTACCTACTCCGAAACGCGTCGACAAACTTAAGTGAAAGTGTTACGTTAGGATTGGCAGAAAATTGTACTAAAACTTATTACATTAGTGTAGTTTGGGTTGAAATGGCGGCAGCTCGAATTATGTGAGGAGTCTTATTTTAAAAAGAAATTGACTAATTTGTATTTGTTTGTTGAAGTACGTCAGAAACCAGTTGGTTTGGTTTGTCACGAATTGGTTGTTTTTAATGAATACAATCTCTGTGCCTTGGAACTTATTGATTTGTAGTGCGATACGATTTAAGAGGATAAAATAACTTGAACCTTTTAGATTGATATATATTGAAAAGAACATATTAAAAACAAATACCTCAACCTTTGAATATTTAGGAGCACCTGCTACCATTTGCTTTCAAGCAAGAAAATAAACAACAGGCCTAGAATAACAGATAAGTTTCAACCCAAAAACGTAATTTGCCTCTTTTACCGGTAAATTTCAAATACAATAAATCCAAGCTTTCGTGAAATAAAGTGTAAATAAATAATCATAGCCTACAACCGACTCTTATTGCTGCTCAGTACATTATAGTTAGACATTATACATTCATAGCACACGATGTGAAGAAATAAATTGTGCTTTTATTTGCATACATATAATTAATATAGCATTATTTTAATACAATTATTTACACACACTTAATTTATGTATAAAAGCAGCCGGTATTGTTAGTCTTATGGTAATGGGAATGTATTATTACAGTTGCCATAAAGATTTTATATTATTTCACCGTTGGTTAAACAAGTAGCTACATTCTGGGAACTGAATATCAACAGTAAAACTTAATTAGTTAATTTTATTAGAGCAGAAATGATTATATTGTGCGGCTACTTAGCTTAGATGTGTTTATTTAAATTAACTTTAGCAATGTAAATACAATCTGCAATCATAATGTTATAAATAAACAGGTGATAGTAATAATGATATGATAAAGAATGGATCAACTTTTAATGTTTGCTTCTATAACAAATAAACCGAAGTGCGCTCCAGGTGTTCCGTAACATTAGAAGTCATGAAGTGATATTATTAATAACAACATGCATCAATACGTCATATACTCAACTAGGGGCTCTGCCCCTGGACGCTTCGCGTCCCAACCCCGCCTCAGATGGCTGCTTCGCTTCGCTCGCAGTTGGAAAATTCTCTAAAGAATCTCGTTAATCTTTGGCTCGTTTGTACATAGGTGACCGAGCACAAATCAGCTGTTTTATTTTGCAGCTTGCTCAAGCTCATAAAACATTACCGGAGCTCCTTCTCGGGTTAATACGGAAAATCTGACGGAAAATCTCTTCTTTGAAATTAAATTTTCTACAACTTTTGTATTTAACATTTTT